>NW_020870092.1:439907-452407 GCF_003789085.1 Penaeus vannamei | reverse complement strand
TTATATATAATAATATATATATATATATATATATATATATAATATATATATATATATATATATATATATATACATATATGCATGTATGAATATGTAATTATTAATTACTTATTCATATATCGGTTTACATATATATTATATATATATATATATATATATATATATATTATATATATATATATATACACATATATATAATATATATACATATATATAAACTTTATTTATACATATATATATGTATATATATATATATATATATATGTTTATATAATATATACATGTGTATATATAATATACATAAATGTATGTGGAACAAATATAAATGCACACACACAAGCACACATACGCACACGCACACACCTGTCTTAGCGCACGCTGACCCGCTCATTTGTTTACACCCAACCTGGCGAGCGTTCCCAGAAGCCCCTCGCCTCCCCAGACAGTGTCGCGCCCAGATAAAGATGTCTGGCTGTCTGGGTCACCGAGTCACACGCATTCCAGGTCACATGATCCCGTTTATTTATTTTATCCCCGTAAAACGACCGTTCTCGTCTCCATAGCCACCGCCACGGTAACGATGCATATGGCGAGTGATCGATAAATTTCGGAGTCCGGGAAAGCTCCGTTGGCGCCGCCGTGAGTGGAGAGCGGGGTCGTTATTCTTCGCGTGTTTGTCGTTGGGTTTGGGACGGGGCGTGTGGATCGGGCGGGTGTTCGTGTTATTTATTTCGCCGTTGAAGTATGTTGCTTGCGTTTGGGTGAATGGCTGGCGAGCAAGGCGGAATTTTTGAAATATTAATGGAAAAAGTGGGGTATGAGGAGGAGTGAGTGTGAGGGGTAGAGGAAGGAGGGGCGGGGGAGGAAAGAGGAGAGGGGGGGGGGAGAAGGGAGATGGAGGAGGAGGAGAAGGGGAGGAGGAGGGAGGAGGAGGAGGAGGAGGAGGAGGGGGGGAGGGAGGGGAGGGGGAGGAGGAGGAGGAGGGGAGGAGGGAGGGAAGGAGGGGACGGAAGGAGGGAGGGAGGAGGGAGGGAGGGAGAGAGGAGAGAGAGAGAGAGAGAGAGAGAGAGAGAGAGAGAGAACAAAGACGGAAATCAAAGAGAGTGAAAAGAGTAGACAGAAAACAGAATAAGACAAGAGTAATAAAAAGAAAATCCAGTAACTGACCCTGTACATAAGCGCGCGCGTCCGTGTGAAAGTGTACGCAAAGCATTAGTGAGTTCGTACGTACGTGCTTGGGCCCCAATGGACGTTCGGCATTTACAAGGATGATTGACAAGAAATGTACTGCGTCGGAGGCTTCATTTATCTCGGAGCTGAAACCCTCATTTGACTCACATCAGTTGTTGCCCCAATACTCCGCTATCAGAACTCCCATCGCGTCCCCGTACCCGTTCTTGTACGACTTTAGCTTCCGTAATTTTGGAAAAAAAAAAATAATCCTCCTTTCATTATGAATAGCATTCCATTTCAAATCGAATAATTAGATACAACCAACTAAAAATACAAACCAAATCAAATAAAACAGATCAATTAAATATACCTACGTAAACAAATCGAGATTTATTTACCACCCAAACGTGTCCGGGAATCCACACATCGAGACGAGGCGGGGAGAGCGGTAGGCCTATACCTGCAGACGCACCGATGCCGTCACCGCGCTGCTCCTCGAGGCCAGTCGCTACCGCATTTTTGCATCTTTGATTTCTTTCTCTGCGGAGTGCTTGGCTGGACGGGCGGCTTCTGGGAGAAACCTTAGGCTGTGGGCGATATATTAGGTAGAGATAGACATAGTGTGAGCTACATTGTGGATATATTTTGTTTGTAAAGTTGAGTATACTGTTGGATATCTATATATTGTTGGAGTGTGTGTATATGTGTATGTGCATGTGTATATCGATGTGTATCATATGTATAAGTATGCATATATGTATGTAAGTATCATATTAACTATAGTTCACCGTACTGGCCTTTCTCACTTGCTGTAATATCATTGAGAAGATGGTCAGGAAAAACGTATTATTTGTTCGCAATTTAATAAAACGAGGAGGTATGCAGTTTGTTCCATAGCACTGAACATCTGCCAGGCATAGAATTGTCAATTGCACTAATATATGCCTTATAATGAAATCCACTGACCTTCTGCCAGCAAAGCGGTGGGAAGGTGTCGCCTTTTCCTCTGACGGGGGATGAGGATGCCTCAATACCGATGCCCACGTATATATACATACATTTATATGTGTGTGCGCATTATATATATATATATATTATATATATATATATAATATATATATATATATATATATATATATATATATAATACATATACATATATATATATATATATATATATAATAATACATAATATATATATATATATATATATATATAATATATAGTGTGTGTGTGTGTGTGTGTGTGTGTGTGTGTGTGTGTGTGTGTGTGGTGTGTGTGTGTGTGTGTGTGTGTGTGTGTGTGTGTGTGTGTGTGTGTGTGTGTGTGTGTGTGTGTGTGTGTGTGTGTTGTGTGTGTTGTGTGTGTGTGTGTGTGTGTGTGTGTGTGTGTGTGTGTGTGTGTGTGTGTGTGTGTGTGTGGTGTGTGGTGTGTGTGTCTGTGTGTGTGTGTGTGTGTGTGTGTGTGTGTGTGTGTGTGTGTGTGTGTGTGTGTGTGTGTCTGTGTCTGTAGGTATATGTGTGTGTGTGTGTGTGTGTTGTGTTGTGTGTGTGTGTGTGGTGTGTGTGTGTGTGTGTGTGTGGTGTGTGTGTGTGTGTGTGTGTGTGTGGTGTGTGTGTGTGTGTGTGTGTGTGACACATGCATGCTATCAGGCGGCCTAGTCAGGATCAAGAGAGACTGACAATGAAAGTGAGTCAGAGTTGCAAAAGGGACAATAAGAGTAAACGTAAGAGAGAGAGAGAGAAGGAGAGAGAGAGAGGAGAGAGAGAGAGAGAGAGAAGAGAGAGAGAGAGAGAGAGAGAGAGAGAGAGAGAGAGAGAGAGAGACTGATTGATTGCCTGTCAGGAGATATAAGGGAGACAGATGTATCCTTCCTGCCAGCTATCTGAGCAGACTCTTATCTCTTCCATTAAATCAGCAATGCAGTTGTCCTATCACAATATCCCTAATTTAGTTCACATTCCTAAAAAAAAAAAAGAATTACAATATGTTCTCTTAAAACAAACCAGTTTTTCTCTCTCTCCAGAATTCTAAAAAAGAAAAAAAAAAGTTACAATATGTTCTCTAAAAACAAACCAGTTTCTTTCTCTCCAGAATTCTAAAAAAAATAAAAAATAAAAATAAAGAATCACAATATGTTCTCTAAAAACAAACGTTTTTTCTCTCTCTCCAGAATTAAAATTTTCCCTCGTCGCAAATGCCTTTCGCTACGCTATTCTAAGCAGAGCATATTGTCCAGACTCGTGGAATGCCAGTGAACATTTTTCCCTAACGAGAACACGCCTGATGTTCTCGACGTCGTTGCCACAATCCCAAATGACGGGGTTTTAAGAGGAGGGGGAGGAGGGGGGGGTTTGGTGGCAGTGTTACCAGCGAGGTTGTAATGGCTAGTTTGGGCCTTCTTGTGGGTTTTAATTAGGTACTTCCGAGGCACTGCTTGTTATTTCAATCCAGGTATAGTTTTTTTCTGAATATTAAGATAAAAAGCAGAAGAGAAAAACGGTTGACATTGACAAAATAGTTGGGACAGATATTTCCTTAGTAAATCGTTGCGTATGTGACGGGGATACCTTCATTTACCTGCATTTTAGCGATAATTGAATGGACTCTATATGCAAATTTTGTATGCAAAAACGAGGATTAATTATCGGGGAGAGAGAGAGGATGTTGCTATTCGGTAAGACAAGTATTAACTATTTATAAAATGCATGGGGAGATAACCGCCATTTGATAATGCTTGGCGACATCTGGCATTGTTTCACGCGGGAATCAACTTCGTTTTTTTTAAGTCTACGTTTCACATTATTCTCATTTCCTGCCCTTGTTTCCTTATCTTTAGCTCTTGTTCTTTTATTATGCTTCGCGTGCCTTCACACTCATTTACGATTGCGATAAGAGTTATTACGTGTCTGTGAATGACCCCGTTTCCGTGAATGGCCGTTCTTACAAATACCGTAATTTGACCTTTTGCTAGATTTTTTTCCGTTTCATTTCCTTTTTTTATTTTAAGTTGGCGGTTGTTCCTCAAGATAAGTACCTTTGTCGTGAACTTCTCATGTTTAACATACCTGGCTCGTAAAAATAAACTACAAGTTTATTTTATGAGCACTCGTATGTGTGTGCCCTTTTCTTCACTTTCCTTTCATTAATTTTTGTTGTCATCACTAATGCGTATTAACGTACGTACAGTACATAACGACGTGTATGCACACAACGCATACGCACACGCGCCCCACACACACAGATACACCCCCTCATACACACATATATGCATATATATACATATATATATATATATATATATATATATATATATATATATATATATAATATATAGAGAGAGAGAGAGAGAGAGAGAGAGAGAAGAGAGAGAAGAGAGAGAGAGAAGAGAGAAAGGAAAGAGAAAGAAGAGAGAGAAAAGAAGAAAGAAACACACGAAAAACTTAAACACAAACCCTTAACCTTTCGCTCAAGACAAGAACACTCGAGGTGTGAGAACCCCACTCCCAGCGAAGAGAGTGTTTTGCACCAACAGAATCTCATAAATTAAGTGGGAATAATACGATTTCGATCGCATAATCACACGCTGAGGACTGTAGCCAACTCGCTCGCACTGGAGAGACAGTCAGTGAACCACGCCTGTGTTACTGTGGCTGGAGAAGGAAGTGAGAATAGTGAAATAGAGATGATGTTTATGGTGATGGTGGTAAATTATTGTGTTCTTGGTAAATCTTGGGCTTAATATATCCAGTTATTGATATTGATATAAATACCGTTGTTGTTTTTTTTCAGTTGTCAATACAAGTGTCACACGTAACATTCTAAAATACACAATGGTAATGATAATAGTAATAGAATAATGATGTTAATGATAAATGAATGTGATATTAGCACAGCTTCGGCTAATACTATTGTAATTCCAGATGTGTGAATTGATAATGATACAAATACCGTTGTTATTTTACTGGCGTCGATATAAGCATCACAAATAACATTCTGAGAATAGTACCAGTACCAACGCTGAAATCAATACCAGCATTTAATAGCAGGGCGAAATACCAATACCAATACGAAGTCTAACGCTTATACCAACACTAGTTTTGATTTTACTGATCCTGCTCGTACTACCTTCAAAGATATAATGATGGAAATTACGACGATAATTTCCTCTGATATCGTAAATAAGGAGCCACACAGGCAGACGAACAGACAGACAGACACGGAGAGACAGAGACAAACAAAAATAGTCTCATAGTCTCTAAATTTTCATACGCAGTACACAGCCGAACACAAAGGGAGACAGAGCAAGAATAAACCGAGGCAATAATACCCGAACTCCGATCGTCCGCTCTCCCCCATCAAAACAGCCCGACCAACAGAAAACGGGATCTCTCGCGCATCTTGTCATCAAAGTCAAGCAAACTGTCGTGATAACCGCCTATGAGACCAGTCATGCATCCGGTCATATAATCGAATTATGTAAGTAATCGTACCAAAACGTCAGCGCACATTTTAGTATTTGCTCGCGTATCCGGCCGTTCGAGGTGTCATTACCGGATAATATGGCCAAGCAGGTGATAATAATAGTATCGCCGTCACTTTGCTTATGTTATGGCCGCTGCTGTGCCGGTTTCAGAATCGTTCGTTCGCTTTTCAGAACGCTGTGTACCGGGAGGATTATTATTTTATATTAGTATTATGCAATGCAAGACTGTAATACATATATATGCACATAAAAAGACGCTTATATACATGATATTTCTTAGTTTTCCTTCTCACATTTTCTTCTTTTTGGTATTTTCCTTCAGCTTATTGTTTTTTCTTCCTCTCTCGGTCAGTTACAAGCTGTCTCCATAACGCAAGACCCGTATTCCTGCATTTCATATGTTTGCACTGGAATACTACATGTGCAATATATCGGTGAATTGTATATCCGGAGCCATATTATACACCGAAGTTTGCATCTTCAAAAGATGTTCTAATATTCTTATGTTCTAATGCAACAATATATTTTATGTTCCAGGATATATTATAGTGTTGTAATATCCTAATATTCCTGAATTCTAAAGTTCTTATGTCTAGTTCCGATATCCTAACATTCTTAAAATTCTTAAATCCAAAATTTCTGATTTTTAGCACCTTAAATTTTCAAAACTTCTATTAATCCTCCTTTACCCACATTCTCAAATCCCAAAGTTCTTCATGCCTAGCGCTCAAACCTTCATAAAGTTCTGATATCCTAACATCCTGGAGTTCAAATGGCCCAATTTACCACGTCCTAACAGCCCCGTTTCCTCGTCCCACAGGGGAGGTGGGGAGGTGGCGCACAGGACGGTGTAAATGGTTCAATGTAGCGAAAGGTTGGGGGTTCGTCAGCCCGGACGACGGTGGACAAGATGTCTTCGTACACCAGGTATGTGCTTGTTTTTATTTTCGTTGTTTTGTTTGTTTTTTTGTTGTAGTTAATTGTGTACTTGTTTTTATTTTCGTTGTTTGTTTTTTGTTGTAGTTAATTGTGTGCTTGTTTTTATTTTTGTTTGTTTGTTTTTATGTTGTTAATTGTGTGTTTGTTTTATTTTTGTTGTTTGTGTTTTGTAGTTTTTCCTTTGTTGATTGTCAGTACGATTTTTTCTTGTTTTATTTTCTGGTTTGTGTTTTTGTTGCTGTTGTTTTTTCAGCTGTGTTCTGCCATGAGGATTTTTGTTTTTATTGTGTTTTTGCGTAAGAATTTCTCTTCTCATTCGTTGTGTTCTCGTATGGGTATTTTTCGTTGTTTTCTGCCACAAGAATCGTTATTATTTTATCTGTGCTCTGTCACGTTCCTTTCTTCCTTACATTTTCTCTCTCTCTCTCTTCTCCTTCTCTTCTCTCTCTCTCTCTCTCTCTCTCTCTCTCTCTTCTCTCTCTCTCTCTCTCTCTCCTCTCTCTCTCTCTCTCTCTCTCTCTCTCTCTCTCTCTCTCTCTCTCTCTCTCTCTCTCTCTCCTCTCTGAGAATAACCCAAGCTACCTCATCCTTTTGAGATGGAATTTTTTGTCTCAATAAACGTGTCAAAAAAAAAAAAAATCTCTCTCTCTCTCTCTCTCTCTCTCTCTCTCTCTCTCTCTCTCTCTCCTCTCTCTCTCTCTCTCTCTCTCTCTCTCTCTCTCTCTCTCTCTCTCTCTCTCTGTCAGGGGGATTTATACCCTTCTAGTGTGTGTTTTATAGATCTTTTATTTAGATTAAAGGGTTGGTAACCTGGATCCGTGTCAAGTCGGGATTATGTGTTAATCGGATGTTTGTGTTTATAAACACGGTGACTACGGACACAGATGTTTTGTCGTTGCTCTGAAATGGGAGGAGGCTAAAATTACAGCGGCGATAGTTATTTGCACGCTTTCAGTTTATATTGTAGGTGTGTAGTATCGTCTACGAGAACAGAGATACGTATGTGATATGTATGGAAAATTTCGGTTTTCTTTTTTTTTGGGGGGGGGGGGGGGTAGAAGTAAAATATTACAATTTCGTAGTTTGGAAAACGACCTTATTTTAATATGTAATGAATTTACAAAATTATGCCAGAAAATTGTATGTAATCTTATTTATCTGATCTTCCATATGTTAGAACACACAGCATGTAAATTTCTCTGTCAATATATGACTTTCAGGGCATACAGCAGACTTTTGTAGAATAGAATCGCAGCGGGACTTGCAGAGTAATACAGTGTGAATAAATGAATTACCGATTTGCCATCATCGTGTCATAGTGCAAATTATTCAAATCGAAATTAACGTTTTTATGTTGGTTTAGCCAAAGGTGTATCATTATACCATCTATGATTCATTATAAAAATATATATATAAATGCGTCAGAAGAAACCAAAATTATTATGTAAATCCTTCACCGAGTAAAAGGGAAGACTAGATTGTAAATTCACCTATTTATTTATTTTTTACCGCGTACTATTTATTATTATTATTATTATTATTATGATTTGTATTACGCGTTCAATAGCATTTAAAGACCTTTTGTCCCTTGTTCATCTTCGGATAACCTTATAGCACTTTGGCAGAAAAACACACAGTGAAAATGTTGGAAAACATAAAAGTGAATAATGCTTAGTCTTATATATTATACAAAGGCTTCCATTCAAATTAGATTAGAGGAAAGAATCTCAGAATGTTGCTCTTCAACACACACAAAAGTGGGTTTAGAGTATTTCTTCTCTATTAGTACTCACACAAACCAAGTAAAAAGAACTGAAGAATAAAGCATTAACCAATTCTTTGCATAATATAAACACCTTATAATGTTTCACTTTTTTTAATTTCTTTGACACTTCTTGTCTGCTTTGTTTACATTTCGCGCGCGTAGGTTGCCAGACACCGCCATAAAAGCGTATATTCCCGAAGACAATAAATGTCTACCTGTCTCGGGCTGTGTGTTGATATGAATCTTTCATATTAGATATGCTTGTGCGATTTTTTTCTTGGTGTGCGTGAGTGTTGTGGAAATGTTTAAGTTTTTTAGTTGTTTCATTATTCTTATACTTCATTTTGTTTTCTCTTTTCGTATATGACTCTTCGTATCGCTATGTCCTATTTTTTCATACAATCAACTTTTGTTTTTTTTTCTTACACTACTTCTCCTCCTCCATCTTCTTCTCCTTTGTCTGTTTCTTCTTCTTTGTCTCCTCCTCCGCCTCCTCCTCTTCCTTCTCCCTCTCTTCCTCCTCCCCCTCCTCCTCTTCCTCTTCTCCCCCTTCTCTCCTCCTCTCCACCTCCTCCACCTCCTCTTCCACCTTCACCTCTTCCTACACATCGACATCCTCCTCCCCCTCCACCTCCCATTCATAAAATGCCTCTACGGTTCGTTCTTATATCCTTTCATTCATCTCGCATACATACTGATTTCTACACACGCGCCATAATGTTTCGCTCATCTGCCGGGAAGTGTATTTGTAGGTTAGGTTTTATTTACTGTTGATTATAAGGTATGGTGGATTTTTTTTTTTTTCGTTTTATTTTTATATGACTTTTTGTATCATCATGGCGGCTCGTAATCTATAAAAAGAATTACGTTTTATTAAAAGAATATGGTGTGCTTAGTGGGTGATGCAATTTCCTGTATTCTTCCCGCCAAAATGAAATGTCGAAAATGTTCATCTTTCATTTTTTTTCTGTTTTCTTTTTTTAAGGAGTAAAGAATAACGAAAAACTTAAATTGCGATTGCGTTTAAATGCTATGGGAATCGCGGTGAATTTAACCGTTCCATCGCAAAAGTTATTTTCACCCGGATCAAAGACCATATTTCGGTTACGTTCATTTGAAAAGCTGTTAACGGTGTATTTATATAGTATCTGTTCCTCTTCTTCCTTTGTCATTTCTTAAATTATATCATTCTTGACTCTGTGAATAACCGTGTTTGAGGAGAGAAATTTTCCTTCATAAGTTTTGAAATAACATGACATGAAATGAGGGTATTGATAATGATTTCAGTAATGTTAATGAAGACAATATTGATATCAGTCATATTAATACAGCAACGCCGTTACCGCTGCTACTACTGCTGCTGCTTATACTAATGGCCTTTTTAATAGTAGTAATGCCAGTGATATGCGCCTATATATCTATATCTATGCGTGTCTGTATGGTTGTGTGTCATGTATATATATATTATATATATATATAATATTATATATATATATATATATATATATATATATATATATATATATATATATATATATATATATATATATATATATATATATATATATATATATATATGGGAAAGAGAGGAAGAGAGAGAGAGAAAGAGAAATAAAGGGAAAAAGAGAGAGAAAGGGAATGAAAGAAAGACCGTTATTATACACAGCAATCGGTCTTATATCCATCATTAACGTTATCTGGAGCAGCTCTTCCCATATCTCACGGCGTCTGTTTTGTCGTTCATCTGCAACAAAGGATCTCGCAAACCACATGATCCTCGTGTGTTTTTTTCATTCTCATCCTTATACAAAGGGCACATTAAGATCGAATTTGACTGACCATTCGAGTGGTGGGAAAAAAAAAATTACCAATGGACTTCCTAGATCTTTTTTTTTCTCTCTCTCTCCTTTTTTTTCGTATCCTTGTAAGTTTATGGTTTATGTCATATTGCACCGTCCGATAAAGGGGAATTTATAGTCCTGGTGGAGAAGATTATAAAGGGAAGTAATTAACCAAGATCATTTTGATGCGGGTCTGTAGTCTGAGGGGTGTCTTTGTTGCAAAAAGGGGGGTATTTTCGAGTTAGTGTTAGAGGGATTATTTGAATCGAAATTTACGTTTATAGGTTCGTTTAGCCAGATGTGTATAATTATAGCGTCATCTATGATTTATTGCAAAAAAAAAAAAAAAGAAAAATAGAAATACAGTAGAAGAAAGTACAATTATGAAAATGTTGATGATGTATTACAGAATTGAGAATAATTTACATGTGGTAATTAAATATTAGGATTATGATGATAACAGTGATTGATATCAGTAATAAAAAATCTGATTAGAGAATGATAAAATGATGAGACCGTTCAAGATCAAACCGACAATTAAAATGAAAAGAAAGACAGCCATTGGAATCACTTCTGTTTTAGACCCGAGTTGAAAAACTTATCATTTTCTATAACCGAAGAAAATTATATTTGAAAACGGGATGTTACACCTCGTCAAAGTTTGCCATAAAAAGCTGTAGCGCGAGTTTCTTCCCTGGTGATTTTAATACTTTGGTTAATTTATGGAAAGTGTTCTGCATTTTCGATTTTGCATGAGTGTGTGGTTGATTTTTCTGTCTCGCTTCCCTTCGCCTACCTTACCTTCTTTCTCTCTCTTTCTCTCTCTTTTTCTTTTTCTTTTTCTTTTTCTTTTTCTTTTTCTTTTTCTTTTTCTTTTTCTTTTTCTTTCTTTCTTTCTTTCTTCTTTCTTTCTTTCTTTCTTTCTCCTTCTCTCCTCTCTCTTCTCTCTCTCTCTCTCTCTCTCTCTCTCTCTCTCTCTCTTCTCTCTCTTCTCTCTCTTCTTCTTTCTCTCTCTCTCCTCTCTCTCTCTCTCTCTCTCTCTCTCTCTCTCTCTCTCTCTCTCTCTCTCTCTCTCTCTCTCTCTCTCTCTCTCTCTCTCTCTCGCCTTTTTCTGTCACCATCACTCTCTAGAGGAGGCTGGATTGAGAGGAAAATGTCGATATAATAAAGAAATGTACTAAGAGAAAAAAGGGTCAACGAGACCGAAAAAAGAATAAGAAAGACCAAAGAGACAGAAGGGAAAATAAGAGGTTTCTAATAAGAAGAAACTGCCGATTGACCTAAGAAATAAATGGGAGGCCCAAGAGGAAGAAATATTTGGGCGAAAGATAGAAAGAAGGATTGGCCCAAGTGAAGAAGACCTGAACCAAATAAAGGAAAAACTGTCCCAAAACAAGAAGAGCGGGCCCAAATTAAGGAAAATATATCCCCAAAAAGGAAAATCCCAAAAAAGAAGACCTGGCCCAAATAATGGAAAACCTGGCCCAAAAAAGACCTGGCCCAAATAAAGGAAAACCTGTCCCAAAAAAAGAAGACAATTTAAGGAAAATCTATCCCCAAAAAAGAATACCTGGCCCAAATAAAGGAAGACCTGCCCATAAAAAAGAAGACCTGCCCCAAATAAAGGAAAACCTATTCCCAAAAGAGAAGACCTGGCCCAAATCAACAAGAAGAAAACACCTGGCCCAAATAAAGGAAAACCTATACCAAAAAAGAAGAGTTGGCCCAAATAGAGGAATACCTATGCCCCCCCAAAAAGAGTGGCCCAAATAAAGGAAAATATATTCAAAAACAAGGAGAGTTGACTCGAATAAAGGACAACTTATCCCAAATAAGAAGAGTTGGCCCAAGTAAAGGAAAAAGCTATCCCAAAACAAGGAGAGTTGGCCCAAATAAAGGAAAATCTATCCCCAAAAAGGAGGACCTGGCCCAAATAAAGGAAAATCTATCCCCCAAAAAGACCTGGCCCAAATAAAGTGAAAACAGAAGACGTGGCCAAATAAGGAAATCTATCCCCCAAAGAAAATAAGTGAAACAGAAGACGTGGCCCAAATAAAGGAAAATCTATCCCCCAAAAAGACTGCCCAAATAAAGTGAAAAAGAAGACGTGCCCCAAATAAAGGAAAATCTATCCCCAAAAGACCTGGCCACAATAAAGTGAAACAGAAGACGTGGCCCAATAAGGAAAATCTATCCCAAAAACCTGGCCAAATAAAGTGAAACAGAAGACGTGGCCAAATAAAGGAAAAATTATCCCCCCAAAAGACCTGGCCCAATAAAGTGAAAACAGAAGAAG
>NW_020870092.1:419907-422407 GCF_003789085.1 Penaeus vannamei | reverse complement strand
TGCTGGACCTCATGATACTATTACATTATAATAGTCTTATCTGATGCTGCTGCTCCTGTCATTATGAATAATAGATGTGATGTACTTTATTGGCTGGTGACATTGAGATGGACAGAGAGAAGAGAGAGAGAGAGAGAGAGAGAGAGAGAGAGGAGAGAGAGAGAGAGAGAGAGGGAGGGAGAGGGGGAGGGAGAAGAGGGAGGGAGGGAGGGAGGGAGAGAGAGAGAGAGAGAGAGAGAGAGAGAGAGAGAGAGAGAGAGAGAGAAGAGAGAGAGGAGGAGAAGGGAGAGAGGAGAGAGAGAGAGAGAGAGAGAGGGAGGGAAAGAGGAGAGAGAGAGAGAGAGGAGAAAAAAGAGAGAAAAGAGACAAGGAGAGAGAAAAAGAGAGTTAGAACTAAACGATAATGCAACAAGAGATAATGAGAGCGCAGAGAGGCAAGGTGGCGGCGCACAGGTCACGCAAGAGATGTAATGAGGTATGTTGACCTGGGCGCCACGTCACTTCCGGTGCAGCTGGCGTCTTGGGTCACCTGGTCTGATCGGGACGTTGCAGGGGTGCGTGTGTGTGTGCAGCGTGTGTGTGTGTGCGCGTGCGTGTGTGCGTGTGTGTGTGTGTGTGTGTGTGTGTGTGTGTGTGTGTGTGTGTGTGTGTGTGTGTGTGTGGTGTGCGTGTGTGTGTGTGTGTGTGTGCGTGTGTGCGTGTGTGTGTATGTGTGTGTGTGTGTCCGCGTGTTATTGCATTTAATCATAATCAACATCATTGCAATCTCCCTTTTTAATATATCAATTAAATTTCCAGTTAAGCGAAGGCAGTTGTTACACATATGGAAAAGGTAAAAAGAGAGAGAGGAGAAAAGAGAGAGAGAGAAATAAAAACAGAAAGAAAGAAAGAGAAAGAGTGAGGGAGAGAGAAAAAGAAAGAAAGAAAGAGAAGAGAGGAAAAAAAGAAAGAAAAGAGAAAAGAAAGAGAGAAAGAAAAAGAAAGAAAGAAGACAAAGGAACCCATAGCGACTCTCTAGAGACTTCATTATAACGAACGTACCGTTAAGACGACGATGTATGGCGATGGAGGACAGGTGGTCGGGGGGAGCGGGTGGGGGGGGGGTCATGCATTTTGTCATAGCAAACATGCGTCATGCAAAGAATCATGCGTGACGCGGATGTGCGTGTAGTCATGCATTATTTCCTCTTGTTTTTAGAGGGAAGGATTTTGGGTTGATTATCAGCGGAGTTTTGTAGGAATTGCGGTTAGCGGAGAAAAAATGAATAAAGGATTGTGCTCTTAAATACACTCACATTTCTCACTTTCTTGCATGCTAGAC
Organism: Penaeus vannamei; assembly: GCF_003789085.1. Lineage (NCBI taxonomy): Eukaryota > Metazoa > Arthropoda > Malacostraca > Decapoda > Penaeidae > Penaeus > Penaeus vannamei. The sequence continues at coordinate 421,086 of NW_020870092.1, read as the reverse complement.
ACACGCGCACACACGCACACGCATACGCACACGCATACGCATACGCACACACACAACACACACGCACACGCACACGCACACACACACAGGCATTTCCCGATCACCATGGCGACGGGGATCAGCTGGCATCACACAGACATTTAATTGCTTACTGTCTCGAGCGACTTATAACCGGCTTCCGGTCGGGTCAAAAGGTTTAAAGATTAGTACATATATTCCCTAATCAGGTAACTAACGGAAGTCTTATTTTTCCTTCTCTCTCTCCTTCTATTTATTCCCTTTCTTATATTTTCGCTGTTCCATATGTTTTATGGAAGGTAACTAAAGGAAGTTTCTTTTTTCTTCTTCTCTTTCTCCTTTTTTTGTCTGTTTCTTTCTTTCTCCCTCTTTCGTAGGTTGTTCCTAAATCAGGTAACTAACGGGTCTTGTTTTTTTCTTCTCTCTTTCTACTCCTTTTTATTATTTTTCTCTATTTCTCCCTCTTCCATAGATTTTCCTATTCTTGCCTTCCATTTCTCCTTTTCTCTTTCTTTCTTCCTCTTCCATAGGATGTTCTTCATAAGAATTCTTATTTTTCTGTCTTTTTTTAACTTTATCTCTTTTTTTTCTCCCTCTTCCATAGGCTATTCCTAATAAAAAAATTCTGATCTTTTTTGTCTGTCTCCTCCTTTTTTCTATCTTTCATTCTCCCTTCCTTGTCCAATAAAAAGCCTCTTTCTTCTCTTTCTCCTCCCATTTCTCTCTCTCTCTTTCTTTCTCCCTCTTCCATAGGCTATTCCTAATAAAAAAATATATATATCTTTTTCTTGTCTATCTCCTCCTCCCTTTTTTCTCTCTCTTTCTTTCTCCCTCTTCCATAGGCTGTCCCCAATAAAAAAGCCTTTCATCTCTTCCTCCTCCCATTTCTCTCTCTTTCTTTCTTTCTCCCTCTTCCATAAGCTATTCCTAATTTAAAAAAATTCTTTTCTATCCCCTCCTCCCTTTTTCTCTCTCTTTCTTCTTTCTTTCTTTCTCCCTCTTCCATAGGTCCTTCCTAATCGCCGGCCCCCTCATTATCATGTTATCAAAATTAGACATCTTTATATCAACCGCCTTTTAATCGGTTCCCTTTTTTCTACTTCCGGTATGAACCCCATTAACCATTGGCGTTCTGTATCTAAAACGTTGATTGAGAGAATT
>NW_020870092.1:407407-412407 GCF_003789085.1 Penaeus vannamei | reverse complement strand
CCCCGCAGTGCAGCAGGCTTCAGTCACGTTGAAAGGACAGTTGACCGCGACCTCATACCAAAGAGGAAGCAGGACTTATGCGACTCTGTGCTATTCTTGGAACCATGGAAACCGCTGTGTAAATACCGGCCAGATGAACGAGTCGCCGACGATGAAATTATTTGACCTGCACGTCAGCCACTGTCCGGATAGCAGATAAGGCCGTCTGTAAATTCTGCCTTATCGACCTTGTAACCGTCTACCAGTGTTGTCGACATCTGGTAGAAACAGACGGAGCGGGCTATTGCTCTTGCCAAAAAAAAAAAGAAGATAAATAAAAATCAATCAAAGATATAGAAAACGAAGTCCTCTCATGTTAGATTCTTTTGGTAGAAACAGACGGAATGGACTAATGCTCTTACCTAAAAAAAAGCGTGATAAATACGAATTAAAAATCAATCAAAGATATATAAAGGGAGTCCTCTCCTGTTAGATTCTTTCGGTGGAAAAAAAAAATAGATTTCGAATTAAAAATCAATCAAAGATGCATAAAAAGAAGCCCCTTCATATTAGAATCTTTTGGTAGAAACAGATGGAACGTGCTATTGCTGTTACATAAAAAAACGTGGTAAGTACGAATTAAAAATCAATCAAAGACGTATAAAAAGGAGTCCTCTCATGTCCTGGGACTCGATGGATCCTTAATAATGCAAGCAGCAAGGGAAGTGCGAGCCGTTTCTTCTTTTCAAGGGAAAGAGAAATATTGACATTGATAAAGGATTGAAATTCCGTTCTCCCCTTCGCTGTATGGGATCGATGCTAGATAGCAGGGTATTAGCAAATGAATAAGTAAGTGGAGTTGTTGGAATACGGATCCAGCGTGATGTGTTATCGTGTTTGGGAGGAAAGCCGCTTGGGACGACGGGAAGGTGAAGGCAGCTCTCCTGTCTGTTTGTCTGCCTTTTGTTTTTAAGAAAAGTTTACAAACAAGCTTGTTCGTCAAAATATATCTAGGTATGTTCGGTTAATCGTAAATAAAGCTATAAGAAATAAGTATGGAGTCTCAAACGCGCGCGCACACACGCGCACACACACACACACACACACACACAACACACACACACACACACACACACACACACACACACACACACACACACACACACACACACACACACACACACACACACACACACACACACACACACACACACACACACACACACACACACATATATACACATGTATGTATATGTATGTGTATATATATACATATATATACACGCGCATGTATGTCTGTGTGTATACATATGTATGTATATGTATATGCATATGTATATACACATATTTATGCATACATGTGTGTATTTTTCCAAGAAAAGAAAAGTGTGAAAAGATCGGAATCGCACCTGACAGCTGTTCAATTGAAATAGTGAGCCCAACAAGCTCATCCATTACAGTGTTTATACCGCTTTATGGCGTCCGAACTATTCCCCTTGATCCGTCCTCGCGGGGAGATGCCATCCGCGCATTCGAAACTCTGTCATAAACATAAATAACCTCCAGAATAGGTAAGGAGCCAGGGTCGCTGATCTCGCGGTGTAGAAACGGCGCGGATAATTCCCCGGTGGATTATGGGGCCTGTACGAGGAATGGCACGCGGCGAAACTCTGCGGACTGCGAACCCACGTTTCGCAAAGGGGCGCAAGTATGAAGTAGGTGTCGCTAGGGTTGCCGCGTCTCATAAAAAAGATTGATAGATTAAAGATATCATGTAAAATGTATTAAAAAAAAATACATGTATGCTAGCCGATATATAATGAGTGCAATAAAAGTGCAGACGTAATAGATAAATATAGAAGATAGATATTAATGAGTAATAAAGGTGCAGGCTCAATAGATAAAATATATAGAAGATAGATATACATCCCGAATGGAAAGAAGTGTAAGTAGTACTGACTATTGTACGCTATACGTTCGATATTGTTGCGAGAATAAAACTAATAATCAAAGTAGATCGAAATGGAAATCAATTATTAGAATATATATTTGTCTTATAGATTGCTAGTTATGATAGTAATTGTAGTGTTGAGCAAACTTGTAAAATTCCGGACTCCAATGTCAGTTTTACTAGAATTGTAAACAAAAGGTGAAATTAAAATTATTGTATTGTATGCGCATATAAAAACAATTATGGTAATTTCACCCAATTCCACCCATAGAGAGCCCAATAACCCCAAGTTTTGAAATATGCCAACGTAATATCAGTCCCCTCCCCCTACCACTCTTCTCCACTACCCCTCCCCTCCCCTCCCCCCCCTTCAACCTGTCAGTGGAAGGAGAACTAATTATCGAAGAGAAGTTGGTAAATAATCGCCCAAGTGGCACGTGAACCGACAGCGGATAACTTGGTACCACTTTGAGTTCGTTAGGGAAGACCACGAAAATTCTTGACGGGGGGGGGGGGGGGGTGTTGCAGGGATGGGGAGGGAGGAAGGGAGGGAGGAGGAGGGTGCATGGATGCATAAAGGGAGAGACGATGTGTTGTTTGTGTTAAGGGTTGTTGTTTTTAGAGGTAGTTTTGGTTAGTTTTTTTTTTTCGATGGCTGTTATTTATTTTTTTTATTCTCTTATGTTTGTTCTCTCTCTCTCTCTCTCTCTCTCTCTCTCTCTCTCTCTCTCTCTCTCTTCTCTCTCTCTCTCTCTCTCTCTCTCTCTCTCTCTCTCTCTCTCTCTCTCTCTCTCTCTCTCTCTCTCCTCTCTCTCTCTCTCTCTCTCTCTCTCTCTCTCTCCTCGGTTCTTCCCCCCTCTATCTTTTCCTCTTCCCTCTTCGTTTTCCTTCCTTGCTTCCTCCTCCCGTCTTCCTTCCCTCCTCCTCTCTCTTTTCATCTTCCCTCCTCCCCGTCTTCCTTCCCTCCTTCCCGTCCTCTTTCCCTCCCTCCTTTCCACCTTCTTTCCTTCGTCCTTAACTCTCCCTCTTTCCCTCCCCTCCCTTCCCCATTACTTTCCCTGCACCCTCCCTCACCCTTCCCCTCTCGAACTACCATATATATCTACGCCTTCCCCCTCCCGTTGCAATTATGGAACTGAAATAGCACACATGCACAGCGGGAAAGGCGGGAAACGCTACAACTAACCGCGACGTCCATTTTCGCAGACCAGAAAATTCATTCACCGCCAGACCTCGTGTTTATAAAGAAGCGACAAAGGAAGTATTTTTTAGTAGCTCTCCCGGCGCCGAGGTGTCGAGTACGTGCGTTTGATAAGGATAATGAGACGGTCCCTTGCGCATCGCTATCTTCATTTTATGCAGTTCGAGCGTGAACTATGGGGTTCGTAGAGTGGTATTTTGGGCGCGAGGATGTGATGTTTGCTTTAATGTCTTTTTCACATGGCGGGGTTTTTTAATGTCGTGGGAATATATACTGTTGTGTAGTAAGTGGCTTTTTGGCTTTTACGGTATCGTGAATTATGGGTAATTGATGCGTGGGTAATTTATATGTATATTTTGTTGAGGGTTTGATGTTTTTGTCTTGTTATTGAACAATGTTAGTGTCTTGGAATATTGTAAGATCCTTAGTTCGCCAATAGGAAGAATGACAATATGTCTAAGGAGTACGAAAAATAAAAAGAAAAAAGCAAACTCTTAGGCCTTCTTAGACCAATAGAAAAAAACGAGAAATATCATAAATCGACAAGAGGGATGAGGATCAAACTAAACCGACGAAATAAAATGAAAAAAGCAAAGAAAAACGCAGAGAAAGCGCACACAGAAAAATAACGAAAGTAAAAACAAACAAACAAAAACATTAAAAAATAAACGATTCTTTGTGCAAAACTACAAACCCATAGGACTTCGAAGCCGGGTGGGAGATTTACGCCTCCGAGTGATCCCAGGGGCTTGAGCCTAGTCCGGAGGCGGGGGGGGGGGGTAGAAGAGGAGGAGGGAGGGAGTGGGAGAGGAGAGAGGAGGGGAGGGAGGGAGGGGAGAGGAGAGGAGGCGGGGGTAGGGGAGGAGGAGAGGAGAGGAGGTGGGGAGGGAGGGGGAGAGGAGGAGGGGAGGGAGGGGGAGAGGAGAAGAGGGAGGAGGGGAGAGGAGGAGGAGGGAGGGAGGGGAGAGGAGAAGAGGAGGGGAGGGAGGGGGAGAGGAGGGGAGGAGGGGAAGGGAGGGGGAGAGGAGAGGAGGGTAGGGGGGGGGAGAAGAAAGAGGGGGATGGGGGAGAGGAGGAGGAGGGAAGGGGGAGAAGACAGTAGGATGGGAGGGGGAGAAGAGAATAGAGTAGACAATGAAGGGAGAGAAGAGAGTAGGAAAAGAGGGGATAGTAGCAGAAGAGGGGAAGAAGAAAGTAGGAGAGGAGGGAGAGAAGAGAGTAGAATAGAGAGAGGAGGGAAAAGAGAGTAGAGAGAGAGAAGGAAGAGAGAGTAGGAGAGAGGGAGAGGAGAGCAGTAGTGAGTAGAAGAGAGTAGGAGAGGAGGGAGAGAAGAAAGTAGCGTAGAGAGGGGGGAGAGGAGAGTAGAAGGGGATAAGAGAGTATAAGAAATTAAGAAAGAGGATAAGAAATTTAAAAAAAAGAGGAGAGAAGAATGGAGAAGAAGAGAAAAAAGAGAAAAGAAAGAGAAGGGAGAATGGGAAAACGAAGAAAAGAAGGGAAAAAGAAGGGGAGAAGGAGGGGGGGGTAGATATTCTTGGCCGTGACTCGCAACACGGAAAGAGACTCCCTTCCCGATTTCCGAATTTTCCAATGGCTGCACCGGCAATAGATCTTGTGGGAGTATTTGTGGCCGGGAGACGGTGCCGCGGCTGACAGGTAAAGGAGAAGGGAAGATTTTTAAATGACGTTTTCTCACTCGCTCTCTCTCTGTTTGTCTGTCTGTGTCTGTCTGTCTCTCTCTTTGTATGGATCTCTGTCTCTGTATCTTTCTTTTTCTTTTTCTCTTCTGTCTTTCTCTTTCTTTCTCTTCTCTTTCTCTTCTCTCTCTCTTTCTCTTTCTCTTTCTTTCTTTTCTCTTTCTCTTTCTCT
>NW_020870092.1:382407-389907 GCF_003789085.1 Penaeus vannamei | reverse complement strand
AGGGTTTCTTTTGTTTTAGGAAGACTGAGGACTACGGTTTAAATTTGTAGGTCATTTTGGTGGAAGTTATGACTGCTGATTTTTTTTTTTTTTTTTTTTTTTTCTTTTTTTTTTGGCTGACTGATTTTAATGGCGAAATACGGTTTTGTGTGTGTGTAAGTGAGTGAGTGTGAGTTTGTGTGTGTTATTTTTATTTGTGATGCGTGGTTGGTCAAAGCAATTTAATCTCTGTCTGAGAATGAAAATAACAATCCTCGGTGCAGACAATCTTAAATTATCTAAAACTATTCGAGTTTTCTCTTTTCCGCAAAAGCAAATTTCAGCTGCCGGCCAAACAGAAGGCTAATAGTCCGTAGCGTTTGTATTTGTACGCAGCGACAGGAAAAATAATGGCCTTAAAGTTTTCAACGAGAAATGGCAGTACGAGCGCAAACCTTTTACAATTTTCATCTTTTTCTTTTCTTTTCGGGGGGATATTTCGTGGCATTTCCTAAATCCGCCCAGGTGAAATAAAAATGTAGTTGAAAAGAAAAAAAAAAAGAAAAAAATCATTTGTTTATAATAAAATCGAAAATCACGAGACACCTCCTGCAGCCGGCCACGAAATTTTTGGCGGGAAAATGGGACCGGCGATGTTTTTATCACGCAGAAGCATCTTATAAAAAAAAAAAAAATCTTAGAAATTTTGGCTCGAAGCAACGTTACCTCGTTTTATTTTTCGATCGGATTATAACAGATGTTGCAGAATGGTTAATTGTCCTTGATTCAACTGTGATGTTGGTTAAGTTCGTAAATATATTACATGTATACACATACATATACATATATATGCATATATATATATATATATATATATAATATATATATATATATATTATATATGTGTGTGTGTGTGTGTGTGTGTGTGTGTGTGTGTGTGTGTGCTGTGTGTGTGTGTGTGTGTGTCTGTGTGTGTGTGTTTGAGTGTGTGTACCACACGCGCGCGCACACACACATACACATATGTGTGTCTGTGTGATATATATATTATATATATATATAAATATATATATATATATATATTATATATATATATATATATATATATATATATATATATATATATATATACATGCACACACATAGCCACGCATACAAAATCGCATATGCGTGTGTATTCGTACCTACATGCACACAGCGTCATCAGGCCAACCTTGTCCCAACACAAAAGGGTAACGCGGGAGGGGGTGAGGGAGGGGGGGAGGGGGGGGGGGAGGGGGTTATGCGTAGGTGCTATTGCGTCATCGTCCGCCTCTCGCTTTCTTCCTTCCTCGGCGCGTCGGAGGCTTACGTGGCCGCCATGCTGATGAAACGCGCTTAAAAGTGTGTGCAGGAACACATATCGGTGCGTGAGGCTATTTTTAGGGCCGCGCGGGCACGCATACTTACATACGCACTTATTCACTCTCGCTCTCTATCTCTAGCTATCTGTCTGTCTTTTCTCTCTGTCTGTCTATTTATCTACCAGTCTATCCATTTATCTCTTTATTTGTCTGTCATTTATCTAGCAATCTATCCATCTATCTATGTCTAACTATCTATCTATCTATCTATCTATCTACTCTCCCTCTCTCTCTCTCTCTCTCTCTCTCTCTCTCTCTCTCTCTCTCTCTCTCTCTCTCTCTCTCTCTCTCTATATATATATATATATATATATATATATATATATATATATATATATATATATATATATATATATATATATATATGTGTGTGTGTGTGTGTGTGTGTGTGTGTGTGTGTGTGTGTGTGTGTGTGTGTGTGTGTGTGTGTGTGTGTGTGTGTGTGTGTGTGTGTGTGTGTGTGTGTGTGTGTGTGTGTAGATATATTAGATGTAATATTTGTATATGTATACATACATATATATATATACGTATATGCATTATATATACATATAGATATTATATATATATATATATATATATATATATATATATATATATATATACACACATATTCTATCCATCTCTTTGTCTGTCTGTGTATCTATCTATCTATTATCTATACCTATCTATTAGTTATCTATCTAGCTACCCATTTATTAGCCTGCCATCCATTCATTCATCTATCTCCACACGCGCAAGCAGAACCACCCCACCCCCAAAGAGGTAGCCACACCAACGCGCACATGCCCACGCCCGCGAACGCCCTCGAACCGCACGCCCTCACCGTCGTCAGCCCAGTGGCAGCTATCCTGGGAATGGCGACAGCGCCCTCGGCCATGTCCCTCGCGCGTGCATCTGCCTCCCTCGCCCCCGGTCGGACGCAGCCAGCCAGCCACCTTGTTGTAAATAATTAGCTTTTTAAACCGTGGCCCGCCCGGAGAGCCCTGTCACGCCCGATTATGGGCGAGAAAGAAACACGACGAATGCCAGAGCAGCGGTGTATGGGAGGTAGAGGGGAGGGGGGGTGTGGGGTAGGCGGGGGAAGAGGGGATGCACACGCAATTCTTTCTGTGGGTTGTGTGTCTTCATTTCGGTTGGGTTTTCCCCGTCTCAGGCTTTTTTTAGTCTTTTTCCTTTGTGTCTGTTTCTGTATGTATGTACATATATATATATATATATATATATATATATATATATATATATATATATATATAATATATATATATATATATATATATATATATATATATATATATTATATATTATATATATATATATATATATATATATATTATATATATATATATATATATATATATATAATATATATATTATATATATATATATATAATATATATATATATTATAATATATATATATATATATATATATTATATATATATATATATATATATTATATATATATATATATATATATATATATATATATATATATATATATAATATATATATATATATATATATATATATATTATATATATATAATATATTATATATATATATTATATATATATATTATATATTAATATATATATATATATATACATATATATATATATATATATATATATATATATATATATAATATATATATATATATATATATATATATATATATATATATATATATATATATAATATATAATATATGTGTGTGTATGTATGTATCTCTTCTCTCCATGTGAGGCTACTTGAGAGCAACTTTTATTGCGTACTTTTCGTTTCGTTCTGTAAACCCCCCCCCCCCCCCCCTCGCGCGTACAACGTATGTATGAAGCGAAGCGCTCACCTGCGCGGCATAGGAATTGTGCATAAGCTGCCTGAATCACAAGCACGTTCAGTGCATTTCGGTGATTTGTACTACATCGCCAGCATCCTCAATGGGCGGCCTGATCGGCATGAGAGGCACGGGCGCCAGCTGCTGAGTATGCGAAGGGCGGCCGCGTTATTTGTAGCGCACTTCTCATGCACGGCGCACGCCCATGGACGCATGATTTTCATAACAAAGGGACTCGCCGCCCGCCTCGGTCCCGTTGGGTTGTTTCCATTTTCCTGTTTGCTCGTTGTGTCTGTTCCTCGAGGACTTACTCCATGGTCCTTTCCCCGCCGCGCTGCCCGGGGAGCGCCTCGAGGCCCCGCGACGCAAGCCGAGTCGCCGTGTCCTCCGCGGCGCCATCGATCGAGGTCGCGTGGCGCAGATTCGCGAACCGGCGGCCGACGCCAGGTTGAATGGGCGAAGCGGCGAGGAATACCTGATGCTGTGGGCGAGAGCAGACACGGCGGCGCCTCCGTGCCCCCATGGGCACTTCCTCCCGGCCTACCGACGAGCCCCAAGTCAGGAAAAGCGACCGAATTCGTGGCGCTGCGTCGCAGGGCGGGCGGGAGACCCGTGGCCGCAGGAGGGGAAGGAAACGCGGTTCCTCACACCAAGGGTTAAGAGACGTCATATTCAACCTTGCGCTGTCCTCGCTGTGTTTCTGGCGTCATTAACAACCTTGCGCGGGCGTCATCCCGAGCTTTTCCCCTCGCTCCCCGCCCGCCGACCCCCTCCGCCTCCCCCGCCTGCGAGTGGACGGCGAAAACAAACTTTTAACTCCACCTCGCCTCCACGCGGTCTTCCCCCCCCCCCCGCCCTCTCCACACTCCACTTGGGGGATGTCCACCTGCAACGACGATCGCTCGACCACTTAACGCACCGTGGCAAGTGCGTTCCTCGCCTCACGACCAGTTCGCACCACGCGGCGAAGGCAGAGCTACTTCATGCAGGCGACGCGAGACAGCTGGTGGCGCCTTTCCGAAAACCGTCGATGCCGGAATCACTAATAACGACGACAGGAAGCATGACATATGACAGCCCTTCCGTGATATAGATTTCCTGTGCGTGACGCCGTGTTTCCTGCGTGTCTCCCATTGGCCGTATTTCCGATAAAAAAAATGTAGATGAGTAAGATAATGATAAATATTTTTCTTATCAGAACTGTGAACTCTGTATTATTGTATGTTTATACCTATTATATGACTGTTGTCACTGTTTTTCTTTTTCTTATTATGATTATTATTCTTATGATAAATCATTTTAAAGGAAAAAGTGGCATTTTATAGTCAGATAGACTATTATTTTCATTATCATTATCTATTATATAAGGGTGACGATAGTTGTATTACGTAATTAAAGTATTATAGGTAGTTATGACAAAAAAAAAGTTTTGTGTAGAACGATGAAGCTATAAGAAAGGTGAAAGCAATAACTGAAATTATATTTCTTTAATGACATAGAACGATGTAACTGTCAGTCGCCATCTTTTGAATTCAAAATGAGAATCGGTATCATGATATGATTAATTCGTGTTTTTAAATCCGAAATACCTTCTATTATTGCAGTTCAGTCGCACAGTTCATTCTTTTCTTTGGATTTACTATTTTCTAACTGTTTTCTTTACCTTTGCGTTCATGCGAAACTAATCGCCAATTTCTCCGGTCGTTCTTGTCGGCGTCCCGTTAAATCCGCGTGAATCCAGATGAAGACGGTGAGATGTTAGGCGAACGTTACTTTCTTTTGAAAATAAACAAAAAGATATTAAAGATTTTAAAGAATTAGACAAAAGAAACGTAATAAATAACTGAAATGTGAATCAATAACAAAGAAACAGAAGCTTTTGTAGATTAAATGACTTTCGCTTGTTGTTCAAATGAAGTCTTGCGCCATTTAGCGATTTTGCAGAGTAACGCAGACGATGAAAATGGCGCCTTATTTTGGCATCGGTTCAAGACCTTGCGATTAAAACTTCCCTCCTTCTTTCTCTTCTTTATCATTGTCCTTATTATTTTATTCTATTATTTGATAAAGGTGGAAATTATTTTTATACTGAATTTCAGTTTGGGATCATAATCTACATCAATACTGAATGAAATTTTGAACAAGGCGATTGGTCAATGATAAATTTTTAACAAATGTTTAGGTATTCTTCCAACACTAATAATGAAAAGGATTATGATGATTGTGTTAATCATGATAACAGTGATGATAACTGTAGTGAAAGTGAAAATAATGATGTGAAAAAAGAAATATTACTAGTAATAATAAGGATGAAAATAATCATTATTATTGTTATTATTATGATTAATGCTGACTATAATGACTATAATGGAATGGTCATATCCCTTATAAAATGCTATTCCTAATATTACCATATTCATATCCCGAATTTTGCTTACCTTGTTTCAGCTATTTTATTGTAGTGGTTATCATCATCATTTAATAATACGAAAATATAGGCAAACAATATAGAGGTAGGCAAGTTTTTATTCTAATACTGCGCATAATAATAATGATAATAATAATAATAATGATAATGATAATAATAATAATGATAATAATAATAATAATGATAATAATAATAATAATGATGATGATGATGATGATGATGATGATGATAATAATGATAATTGACTGATCATTATGAGAATTTGATAATAATGAAACAAGTGATATAAGATTATTGGTTATGATAACGGTTATAACTGCAATAAGGGTGATGACGAATAATTATTAAATCATTATTAATGAGGATAATAATCTAAATCATCACTGTCATTAGTATTACATCACAGTTATTATTATTATCATTGTTGTTATTATTATTATTGTTATTATTATTATTATTGTCATCATTATTGCCATCAATGTCATTATTATCTATATTATCATTATCATCATCGTTATTGTTTTATTGTCATTTTCAGTAGTAGTAATAGTTGTTATTATTATTATTATTATTATTATCATATTGTTATTATCATTAATATTTTTTTACCACTATTGTCATTGTCATCCTTATTATTATTATCATTATTATTATTATTATTATTATTATTATTATTATTATTATTATTATTATTATTATTATTATTATTATTATTGCTGTTATTATTATAATTTTGTTGTTTTGTTATTGTTATCATTATCATCATCATTATCATTACCATTGTTATTATCATCATCATCATTATCATCTCATTGTTATTATCATCATCATCATTATCATCTCATTATTATTATTATTATTATTATTATTATTATTTTATTGTTGTAACAATACTATTATCACTACCATAATTATTTTTTATATAATTTATATTATAGTGATTATCTTCAGCATTAGCGTTCGCATTACCATTCATCTATTATCATAATGTACCATTACTATTATTGTTGTTATTACTATTATCGTTATTCTGTGTGTATATTTTTTATGTGCATCTATATTTGTATGTATGTATGTATGTATATATCTATATAAGCATGTAAGTGTATGTATGCGTGCTGCCTTCATATACACTCTCTGTGTAGAAAAGCACCTCGATCAGGACAGACAAACGTAACAGACATATATACACACATAGACGCTCTCAATGGGAGATATGCAGTCCTTCACGCCACGCCCATCATATGGCAACACTGCATAGGGGGTGATCAGTTGATCTAAAAGTGGAGATTATCCCGAGCGCCATCTGTCCCTTTCAGTCGGATTGTACCTCTCTGGCAGGCAACACGTACGATGATGCGTGGATGACCCTGCCTTTTTTCATTGTTATGGATGCTGAATTAATCATGATGATCATAACGATTTTAAATGGTGATGATGATGATGATGAAAATAATGAAGATGATGATAAGTGGTAATAAGAAAAGTAATAATAATTATTATTATTATCATTAGCATTAACACCATCACTTTTATTGTCCTATTATTATCATCATTGTTGTTACTCCTACTACTACTAATATTATTATTGTTATTATTATTGTTACAGTTATCATCATCATAATCATAATCATAATCATTACTGTTATTATTATTATTATTATTATTATTATTATTATCACCATTATTATCGTCATCATTATCACTATCACCATCATTATCATTACTGTTATCATTATAATTATTATTATTATCAATAGTTATAATAAAGTAATAATAGCCTACTACTAATGATAAAAGTACTGACATTTTTTATGGTAATAGTGATAATAATCACTATTATTATTGTT
>NW_020870092.1:357407-364907 GCF_003789085.1 Penaeus vannamei | reverse complement strand
TGCATATAATGTGTGTATGCATATATAAATTATATATATATATATATATATATATATAGTATGTATGTAGGATGTGATAGATAGTATATATAGATGTATGATATATATATAATGTGGCTATACCATATTAAATATATATATATTATTATATATATATATATATATATATATATATAATATATCATATATATATATTATATATATACTGTAATATAGTATATAATATATATATATATATATATATATATTATATATAATATATATATTATATATATCTATATGTATATATATATATATGTTAATTATATATATATAACATATTTATAATATGTATGTATATGTGCATGCTATATATTAGAATGATATCATATATATATATAAATGTAATACATATATAGCTATGATATATTATAATATATATATTATATATATAGTATAAATTTTTATATACATATTATATATATATATATTTATTTATATATTATCTTATATATATTTATTATATCATCATCATCATATATCATCATCATCACCATCAACATTTCATTATTATCATTTATTAGTATTGTCGTTATTATTATTTTTGTTATCATCATTGTTGTGTTGTCATTATAACGATAATGATAATGGCAAATGATAATGATGATTTGAATGAGGATGATAATATAATAGATATAATAGATGATTCTAAGCTGGTATTTTCTCATAAAAATCTGTTCATAACGTTTTGAGTTGATTTGCCAGGGAAACTCATACAATCATTTTTAAAAATCTGGAAACGGACCATGATCCTGTTGCAAACCAAAAATATAATGAAATCTCCGTTACGCTAAGAAACACCTCTGGTTACATTTTCATAAAAATCTGTTTATAACTTCTTTTCCTGCTAACCAACCAACAAACTAACTAACATACCAAGAACGACCAAAACATAACCTCTTTGGCGGAAGTAATAATAATAATGATAATGATAATAATAACATTCCTAAAAAACATACATAACGCCCTTTCGTCCCAAACGGACCTAGAAAAACACTGAGCCAAGAGAGTGATCAATAATACAATTCCTATTACAAACAACAAATTTTTCTCGTGATGCTCTCCCCATTGGACCTCTCATTCCTCATCACTCTCGGATTATCACGCTATTCTTCTTCTTTATTTGTCTCATTTATTACATAATTTAGATAAAGAGTTGTAATAACGGTTTTGTTCGGAGTTTATGCCCCGCGCAGTTGCTGAAACTTTATTTTATTCTACACATTTTAGCCGCATTTCATCGACATTTTCTCTAGTGGCAGCACTGTATACACTTTCTGTGTGTATGTGTTTCTTATTTTGTGTATTCTGTTGGTCTTCTTTCCGTTTCTTTTCTACAGGTTTCTCTCTCTCTCTCTCTCTCTCTCTCTCTCTCTCTTCTCTCTCTCTCTCTCTCTCTCTCTCTCTCTCTCTCTCTCTCTCTCTCTCTCTTCTTCTTTACTTTCTCTCTATCCACTTCCTTCATCTAATATCTCTCTCTCTTCCTCTCTCTCTCCCCACTCTCTTTCGTTCTCTCTCTCTCTTTCTACCCCTCTCATTTTTTCTCTCTCTATTCTTTTCCTCAGTGCCTACCTCTTTAATCTTCTGAATTTTCCCCCAAGTGTTCATTATTTTTGTACTGTCTTACATAGCTATTTGTGTCTTTGTCCACCTGTCAGTCTGTTTCTATCTAGTTACTTGTTTGTTTCTGTTTCTGTTTCTATCTGTCTGTCTTTCGATTGGTAGATGAATAGCCTCATAAGCATAATATAAGCTTTAAAAGCATGGAGTTCGAGTCAGAGCAGTATAATGTCATAGGGTGCCAGATATATTATATATGCTTAAAGTGACTGACAGATAATCCTATAATCTCATTCTAACTTTTTCCAACTTTTCCTTCTTACTTTCTCCTTCTCTTTTCCCACATTTCCCCTTCCTTCATCACTTCTTTGTCGCTCTCTCGCTCTCTCTCCCAAAAGAGGAAGAAGAACGAAAATGTGAATCTATCAACCATTAAAACATTAAATTTCCTTTTAATGAATATAAAAGGAAACAATTCATTTTCCTTCGTATTCTGATTAAGACGCAAATGCGCTGTCTTTCTTTTTCATATTATTAAACTACCAATGTGTCTGTTTCCATAATTTCAAGGAAAGTAGGTAGGTCCACTTCCATTTAACTTGTTGAGCCGAAAAATGAAAATGACTTTTTCCCTTGAGTATTCTGACGGCTGTCAATGGTAAGGACCTCTTCGTTATCTTTAAATAAAAGAGGGGAATTTTAGTTTACTTTTGATGATTATAAGAATAGCGAGTAAATTATGCAAATAGTTATGTATCTGGGTATATCTAGCATCTCAACACGCACTCTCATTGGCTAAACGTGATGATGTCATTAGCTCCGCCTCCTTTCTCCAATTTGTGTGATATTTTATGATAAGTGCTTTTCAGTACATTTTTTTCAAAATGCTTCAGTAATAACGATGGCAAAACAATTATGGAAAAAGAAACCAAGAAAAAAAAGAGATAAAATTAACATTTGATATTTGCAGTGAATAAAGCTGATGGGGCGGGGCTTAGCTCAGAAGTTGCTAACTAGTATTTTCATCGATGGAGTGTGCATACCTATATAGGTTCCTTGCATAATTCTAAGTTGTGTGATTGTGTATTCCTTTTTTAAGGCTATTTTCAGTTTATGGATTTATCAGTTTTTTAATTGTCTATCAATTGTCTATTTTGTTAATCTATTTGATTATCATTTTATTTGTCTCATGACTAATGTGTCTTTTGTTTTACTTTTTTTCTTTCTTTATCTTCCTTGTTAGTTGATTTTATTTAATCATCTGTCGATTTTGCTTCAGCCATCCCCTTGGTACCTTCTTTTATGTAACAGTATCTGATTAGAAAAAAATAAATAGTCGGAAAAATAGTGAAAGAGAACGAAAAAGAAAAGAAAAAGGAAAAAAAACTGGAGAGATCCAAACGAAAAGAAAAAGAAAAGAAGACGAAAAACAATTGATTTCTCTCTCTCTCTCTCTCTCTCTCTCTCTCCTCTCTCTCTCTCTCTCTCTCTCTCTCTCTCTCTCTCTCTCTCTCTCTCTCTCTCTCTCTCTCTCTCTCTCTCTCTCTCTCTCTCTCTCATCCCTCTTCTCTCTTCTATCTATTCTTTTCTCTCTCTCTCTCTCTCTCTCTCTCTCTCTCTCTCTCTCTCTCTCTCTCTCTCTCTCTCTCTCTCTCTCTCTCTCTCTCTCTCTCTCTCTCTCTCTCTCTCTCTCTCTCTCTCTCTCTCTCTCTCTCTCTCTCTCTCTCTCTCCGATTCTCCCTCTCTCCGATTTTCTCTTTCTATATATCTGTTCATTTATCTGGTTGTGTATTTGTCTGTCTGCTTCTATCTCTCTATATCCATCGATTTATCTATTAACCTCTCTCTCTCTCTCTCTCTCTCTCTCTCTCTCTCTATATTATATATATAATATATATATATATATATATATATATATATATATATATATATATTATATATATATATATATATATATATATATATATTATATATATATATTATTCACGGTATACGGAATTACCCAGATAGTTATTATGTCTCTATATTTGTCTTCTGGTAATCAACTCAACGAATTGTTTCATTTTAATTATCTTACAACAGATCATTATGAATGACATGACATAAAAGAGTGTAAAGTAATTAAAAAAAAAAAAAAAAAAACTCTTAAACACAGTAAACAAAAATATTTCTTTTCGTTTCCATCTATCTTTTATTTTTTTATTTTTGTTTTTTTTTCGTTCTCTTTCACTATTTTTTCCGACTACTTATTTTTTTCTTCTTGGCTGATACTTTTACATTAAAGAAAATGTTAATAAGGTACCAAAGGGATGACTGAAGCAAAATCGACAGATGATTAAATAAAATCAACAAACAGGGAAGATAAAATAAATAGACAAATAAAAAAACGATAAAAGAAAGACATACATTAGTCATGATACAAATAAAAGCATATTCAAATAGATTAACAAAACATAAACTAAAAATAGACACAATCACACAATTTAGAATTACGCAAGGAACCTATATAGGTATGAACACTCCATCGATGAAAATACTAGTTAGCAACTTCTGAGCTAAGCCCCGCCCCATCAGTTCTATTTACTGCAATTATCAAATGTAAGTTTTATCTCTTTGTTTCGTGGTTTCTTTTTCGATAAGTGTTTTGCCATCGTTATTACTGAAAAGCATTTACCATAAAATATCACACAAATTGGAGAAAGGAGGCGGAACTAATGACATCATCACGTTTAGCCAATGAGAGTGCGTGTTGAGATGCTAGATATACCCAGATAAATAACTATTTGCATAATTTACTCGCTATTCTTATAATCATCAAAAGTAAACTAAAATTCCCCTCTTTTATTTAAAGATAATGAAGAGTCCCTTACCAATACCAGCCGTCAGAATACTCAAGGGAAAAAGTCATTTTCATTTTTCGGCTCAACAGGTTAAATGGAAGTGGACTTACCTAGTTATACTTTCCTTGGAATTACGCAAACAGACACATGGGTAGTTTAATAATATGAAAAAGAAAGACATCGTATTTGCGTCTTAATCAGAATACGAAGGAAAATTAATAGCTTCCTTTCTATATTCATTAAAAGATAATTAAATGTTTTAATGGTTGATAGATTCACATTTTCGTTCTTCTTCCTCTTTTTGGGAGAGAGCGAGAAAGCAATAAAGAAGTGATGAAGGAAGGGAAAGAGGGAGAAGAGAGAAAAAGAAAGTAAGAGAATGAGCAAGCGAGAGAGACGTAGCCTCGAAAAGAAGTTAAAAATAGACAGAGGAAAAGTTGGAAAAAGTTAGAATGAGATTATAGGATTATCTGTCAGTCATTTTAAGCATATATAATATATCTGGCACCCTATGACATTATACTGCTCTGACTCGAACTTCATGCTTTTAAAGCTTATATTATGCTTATGAGGCTATTTATCTACCAATCGAAAGACAGACAGATAGAAACAGAAACAGAAACAGACAAGTAACCAGATAGAAACAGACAGACAGACAGGTGGACAAAGACATAGATAGCTATGTAAGACAGTACAAAAAATAAGAACACGGTGGAAAATTCAGAAGATTAAAGAGTTAGGCACTGAAGAAAAGAATAGAGAGAAAAAATGAGGGAGGGGTAGAAAGAGAGAGAGAAAACGAAAGAGAGTGGAGAGAGAGAGAGAGAGAGAGAGACTTATCAGAGTGAATAAAGGAGAGAGAGAGAGAGACAGAAACAGAGAGAGTTCATGTTGAAATATTAGTGTCCCAGCAAGTTCCAAATGAAAGTTAACATATTTATCATGGGCATCTAAAATATAGAAATGTAATTTGATATTTGATAAGTATTACAAAAGTATTATATACTTAAAAATCCTTCTTAGTAAATTGAAGTGTTGATAGTATAAATTTTAAGGAATACATGTAAGTAATTAAACAAATGGGAAGTTTAATTAATTTCAAATTTGTAAATCACTGCTTCTCTTCATACGATGTTATTTACCTTTTATTCTCATTCTTCTCTTCTGCCCTCCTTCCTTCTTTATTAGACCCATCTCCCATCCCCCCTTCTCCCTTCTCTTCTTTCCTCCCTTTCTCTTCTATTCACTCTTCCTATTCCTCCACGATTCCTACAACTCCTTTACATTTTCTCTCTCCTGGCTCTTATTTTCTTCTCTTCTTCCTCCACCTTCTTTTTTCGTCTTATTTCCCTCCTCTCCTCTTCCTCTTCCCCCTCTTCTTCGTCCTCCTCTTTTACTGTCCCTCTTCTTTCATCTTCCCATCTTCTTTATAAATAAAGAAAACGACATACCTTAAAGAAAACTAGCACAGAAAACGGAAGGTTCGAATTTTAAGGCCAAACTATTGTCTCATTGGAGGACTTTGTCATGAGAAATCTTTGCTTTCGCAAGAAAAAGTTTTAATGAAGCTTCTGATATTCTTTTGCTCCTTTTTCTATTCTTTTTTTTCATTTTTCCTCTATATCTTGGAAAAATGAAATCAAATGCTGAGATGAAGTTGAAATATTATGTTTATGCAATTATGATTTGTCAGTGTCGTAAGTACATCCAAGCTAGTGGAGGTGTACTCTGCTGTCGAAAAGAGAGAAATGGTAAGAGCAAAAATAAAGGAAAGATTACAGAGAGAGAGGAAGAAGAAAGAGAAAAGAAGTAGGGACGTAAAAGAGAGAGAGAGAGAGAGAGAGAGAGAGAGAGAGAGAGAGAGAGAGAGAGAGAGAGAGAGAGATGAAGGGTGAGGAAGGGAGGGAAAGGGATAAATAGATGAAACGGAAATGAAATAGAATGATGACGAGAGAAAGAGGGGAAAAGAAAATAAAAGGAGAAAGCGAAAGCATAACTTACAATATTAATTCCAAAAAAATATATATGTTTATACTCTTTCTATATGCCAGCTCCTATATTTCATTCCATGCAATCACCAACACTATAAATGCTCTTATCTCAAATGCAAATATATTTGTCACACGCGAGGGTATCAAACGTTCACTCTGCCACATGCAATAGGCACAAAATAAAACTGACAAGAATTCCTTCAGTATTCCTCCTCCTCTTTTCCACACTGTCATTTAGATTTTGAGATATTGATTGATTTTATTACATCTCTGTGTGCGCGCCGCTTCAGGATATCGGCTGAGCAGAGAGTCTTTCAGGCAGGAGGAGTAACAGCCCCACTTCCTTGAGGATCATGCTGAGGAGTTACTCCGCATATACTATATGTGTGTATGCATGTGTGTGTGAATATATATATATATATATATATATATATATATATATATATATATATATATATACATATACATGTGTGTATATATACATATATGTATATATATATATATATATATATATATATATATATATATATATATATATATATACGCATACGTACGTGAGTATATGTATTTACATATATAGATAGATAGATAGATAGATAGATAGATATGTGTGTGTGTGTGTGTGTGTGTGTGTGTGTGTGTGTGTGTGTGTGTGTGTGTGTGTGTGTGTGTGTGTGTGTGTGTGTGTGTGTGTGTGTGTGTGTGTGTGTGTGTGTGTGTGTGTGTGTGTGTGTGTGTAAAGAAAGAGAGAGAGAGAGAAGGGATAAAAAGAACACCAGAGAAAGAAAGCAGGGGGGGGGGCACTGAGTACACAGCACATAATAGCTCGGTAAACTACCAGTGCTTATTACAGTGGGAAATAAATGACCTTTAACAAAAAGAAGAAAAAAGTAAGGCAAAAAAAGGTTATAAAAAAATCTTGAAGTCATACGAAATTATGGCTTGATACAAATTCTAATAAAAATTATATGAGATATTTTCAAATATGTAATGTGGGTCATTAATATCCACAGAATAACTAAATCAATGATATGTATAATATCTGTGCGACGAATTATCAATATGAAATA
>NW_020870092.1:344907-349907 GCF_003789085.1 Penaeus vannamei | reverse complement strand
TGGAAATCACCTGTAATCGCTATCGTTATCAGACCTTATAATCTCGTTTAATTACGCTTGCAATTACTGCCTTCCAGATAAAGCCAATGAGCTTTTAATTCTCTTTCGATCAGACATTTTAGTGTAATGGCGATCGTCTTAAAAGCGCTGACTGAAATGGCTGGGTTGGGAAAATCGCAGTTCAATTACTTCTTTTTTTTTTTTCCTTGAGTGCATTTTGCTTGTTTTGCTTGTTTCGCTGTTCTTGCCTTATAAGGTGTTGCGTTCTGTTTGCTTTGCGCGGATTTGGTCTTGTTTGATGTATAATACGTTGGGTTTTATCTTGATTTTTTTGTTTGTTTGTTTTGGCTTTATAAGATGTTGCGAGTTGTTTGTTTCGCCTGTTTATTTCATATAGGATGTTGCAGTTTGTTTGTTTTGCCAGTTCGCTTTGCTTGTTTTAAAGGGTATTATGCATTCACTTTGTTTTACCTTTGATTTTTTTTTTCACACACTCAAAAAATCATACTATTTGATCTATTTATTCATTAGTGTACAGTGAACTTTTCAGGGGCACAGTCAACTATTTCCCCCTTCATGTAGACAAAGAAAAGACAAAATCACATCACATGCGCTCTCACATATCTCCCATTACAATTCTTAATATTGTTTTTGCTGGCCATGATGGTGGTGGTGGTCGTCGTGATGGTGGTGATGATCATGGTGGTCCTCATGGTGCTCTTCATGTTGATGGTCGTCATGGTGGTCGTCCTCATGGTGCACTTCATGTTGATGGTCGGCATGGTGGTCGTCATCATGGTGCACTTCATGTTGATGGTCGGCATGGTGGTCGTCATCATGGTGCTCTTCATGTTGATGGTCGGCATGGTGGTCGTCATCATGGTGCTCTCATGATGGTCGGCATGGTGGTCGTCATCATGGTGCTCTTCATGTTGATGGTCGGCATGGTGGTCGTCCTCATGGTGCACTTCATGTTGATGGTCGTCATGGTGGTCGTCATCATGGTGCGGATGGTCATGGTGGTCATCATGATGTTGATGGTCGGCATGGTGGTCGTCATCATGGTGCTCTTCATGTTGATGGTCGGCATGGTGGTCGTCCTCATGGTGCTCTTCATGTTGATGGTCGGCATGGTGGTCGTCCTCATGGTGCACTTCATGTTGATGTCGCATGGTGTCGTCTCATGGTGCACTTCATGTTGATGGTCGTCATGGTGGTCGTCCTCATGGTGCTCTTCATGTTGATGGTCGGCATGGTGGTCGTCATCATGGTGCTCTTCATGTTGATGGTCGGCATGGTGGTCGTCCTCATGGTGCTCTTCATGTTGATGGTCGGCATGGTGGTCGTCCTCATGGTGCTCTTCATGTTGATGGTCGGCATGGTGGTCGTCCTCATGGTGCACTTCATGTTGATGGTCGTCATGGTGGTCGTCTTCATGGTGCTCTTCATGTTGATGGTCGGCATGGTGGTCGTCCTCATGGTGCACTTCATGTTGATGGTCGGCATGGTGGTCGTCCTTATGGTGCTCTTCATGTTGATGGTCGGCATGGTGGTCGTCATCATGGTGCTCTTCATGTTGATGGTCGCATGGTGGTCGTCATCATGGTGCTCTTCATGTTGATGGTCGGCATGGTGGTCGTCTCATGGTGCTCTTCATGTTGATGGTCGGCATGGTGGTCGTCATCATGGTGCACTTCATGTTGATGGTCGTCATGGTGGTCGTCCTCATGGTGCTCTTCATGTTGATGGTCGTCATGGTGGTCGTCCTCATGGTGCACTTCATGTTGGTCATGGGGTCGTCATGGTGGCATGTTGGGTCATCATGGTGCTCTTCATGTTGATGGTCGGCATGGTGGTCGTCCTCATGGTGCCTTCATGTTGATGGTCGTCATGGTGGTCGTCCTTATGGTGCCATGTTGATGGTCGGCATGGTGGTCGTCCTCATGGTGCACTTCATGTTGATGGTCGTCATGGTGGTCGTCCTCATGGTGCATTTCATGTTGATGGTCGGCATGGTGGTCGTCCTCATGGTGCTCTTCATGTTGATGGTCGGCATGGTGGTCGTCCTCATGGTGCTCTTCATGTTGATGGTCGTCATGGTGGTCGTCCTTATGGTGCATTTCATGTTGATGGTCGTCATGGTGGTCGTCCTCATGGTGCACTTCATGTTGATGGTCGGCATGGTGGTCGTCCTCATGGTGCATTCATGTTGATGGTCGGCATGGTGGTCGTCCTCATGGTGCACTTCATGTTGATGGTCGTCATGGTGGTCGTCCTTATGGTGCTCTTCATGCGGATGGTCGTCATGGTGGTCGTCCTCATGGTGCACTTCATGTTGATGGTCGGCATGGTGGTCGTCCTCATGGTGCTCTTCATGTTGATGGTCGGCATGGTGGTCGTCATCATGGTGCACTTCATGTTGATGGTCGTCATGGTGGTCGTCCTTATGGTGCATTTCATGCGAATGGTCGTCATGGTGGTCGTCCTCATGGTGCACTTCATGTTGATGGTCGGCATGGTGGTCGTCCTCATGGTGCACTTCATGTTGATGGTCGGCATGGTGGTCGTCCTCATGGTGCACTTCATGTTGATGGTCATTATGGTGGTCTTCATGATGGTGATCCTCATGGTGGTGGTCGTGGTGGTCGTCATGGAGGCCATGGTCATCGTGGTGGTCATGCTGATGGTCTTCGTGGTGGTCGTCGTCATGGTGGTCATGGTGATGTCATGGTGATGGTCATGGTGGTCATGGTGGTCATGGTGATGGTCATGGTGGTGGTCGTCATGGTGGTCGTCGTGATGGTCTCCCTCATGTCCGTGTGTGTTTTCTAAGTGTCTGCAAAATTCGAAAATTCCTTTAATTTCCGAATAATTTTTATATTGAATCAATTGTTTTGTGCGTTTCACTTCGTGTTATTTGCATTGCGCGCATATATTGGATACAACAATGCAGTAATAATAAAGAAATATAAAGCATATGGTGTATATATACCATATGTGTGTGTGTGTGTGATGTGTATAATATATATATATATATATATATAATATATATATATTATATATATATATATATATATATATATATATATATATATATATATACATATATATATAGACATATGTCTATATATATATATATATATATATATATTATATTCGGTATGTGTGTGTGTGTGTGTGTGAGTGTGTGTAAAGGTGTGTAAGCGTTGGTGTGTGTGCGTGTTGTGTGTGTGGTGCGTGTGTGTGTCCATACACAGGTCCACCAACATCCACTTACTGCAGCATCTCCTCGTTATGGTGCCCCTCGTGCCCCTCGTGCTCATGGTGCAGATGGTGCGTCTCGTGCTCATGGAGAAGCAAATCCACCTCCTCCACGGCCTGCAACATCACATCGTTACCGCTTCGTCGAAAGTAGGAAAGAGAGAGAAGGAGAGAGCTAGAAGGAAGACAGGGAGACGGGAGAAGAGAGGAGGGGGAAGTCGAAAGCAGAGGAGAGGAGGAAAGGAAACTTATTTCATCACTCATAAAGCCTGAACAAATAGGATTAAGATCGAATATATATATATATATATATATATATATATATATATATATATATATATATATATATATATATATATGCGTACACACGCATATGTGTACATACATACATACATATACACATACACACATGTAAGCTCATATAAAGACACCCGCACACACACACACACACACACACACACACACATATATATATATATAATATAACACGTACACATACACAGACACGCATGTAGACACAGAGACACGCATATAGACACACACACACACATAAGGGTCTTCACTGCAAGCAAAAGCCTGACCTTATCATGACCTTCCTCCTCATGGCCGTCATGCAGGTGGAGGTTTATCTCTTGGCGTATCTCCTCTATCTCTTCCCAAATGGTCGCCATGTTTTTCATTACATACGCCATTTTGTCCTCATCTGAAAGGCATAGTTATCATATCTTTCAAAACAAGATAATGAGATTTAAATGAATAAATTCAAATCATTTTGGAAAGATAGTTTGGAGGGTTCGAGGAAGAGAGTAACAAAGAGATGGGGAGAATTGGGGAAAATTGGATAATGCTAACGAGACGGAATAATGGAGCTAGAATTGTCGAGGGAGATAATATGGCCAAGGTAATTTCTGTGGTTTTTTTTTTGTGTTTTTTTGTTTTTTTTGTTTTTTTTTTTTTAGCTTCTTTAACAACCCATTGGGAAGTACACGGTAGCAAGGTATTTCTAAAATGAAAACAAAGAAATACTTGTAGGGAAACAAAAGTATCACCCAATGTGTTAGAACTTATGATTACCATTATCACTATCATTATGATCATTAAATCACTTGCTAAAGGTGTAATGGTATCAGCATTTTTATCAATCTAGGTATTATCATGATACGTAATTGTAAATCATGGTAGTAGATTTCGAGAATAAGGGACTATGATGCAGATACGGAGTAGTATAGAATGGTTGATATGATAATATTTCACCGTGAGTGGAGTTAAGATATAAAAAAGTAGTATTTGCAATATAGGAATGCAGGATAACTGGAACACGGAAAAGTACGTATTTTACGTAGTAGAGGCGGGACTGCGGGGTGGTAGATACTGAGTAAAAATTACCCGTATGTCATGATAAGTAGATGCAGATACAATGAAGAAAGGCAGTAGGTGGTGCGGTAGTAGAAGAGGTGCGAGATAGCGAGATGGAAATAGTGATTTGGGGTGCGAGTAGGATGAGGAGTGCGAGATTAGGATAAGAAAGTAGTAGTGTGAGAGGCAAGTAGATGCGAGATACTAATAGAAGGGAGTGTACTGTCAGGTAGTCAGGTTCAGATAATGTATAACCGCAGTAACAGTCATACAAGGAGAATGAAGAGCTACCTTGTCCAAAGCTGCAGAAGCCGCGCCGGCGCCGCCACCCCGCCACGGAAGAACGGAAGCCCAGGTCGGCACGATTCTGGAAAAAATAGAGA
>NW_020870092.1:327407-332407 GCF_003789085.1 Penaeus vannamei | reverse complement strand
GCTTATGGGTTTTAGGAAGCCCATAGAAATGAGGGAGGCGAGGGTTGACGACCTTGAACCTCTGGTAAAGGTTCGCCTCCGGGAAACAGGCTGCAAGTTCTCTCAGACGACGGTGGAAAGCGGCAGCAATGCGTTCCCAAGGGTCCCTGGTCAGGAGGGCATAGGTGGAGGTGTCACCTAACAAGTCCTGGACCTTCTACAGGTAGGAGGCTCGGTCGAGGACCACCACTGAGTTTGCCTTTGTCAGAAGNAGAGAGAGAGAGAGAGGTGGGGTGGGGGAGATGAGGGGAGTAGATGAGAGGGGAGGGAGGGGGCGAGGGGAGAAAGAGAGAGAGGGCGGGGGTGCGCCTCGTTGCACTTGAATTAATGCTCACCTCCCCTCACCCCCCCCAGGGGCCAGCTCCGTTCGGAAATTATGGGCCTCCGCCACGCTACCTAATTCTTGTGATTCGGTTTTTGTTTTTTTTTTTTTTTTTTTTTTTTGGAAAGGGGGGGGGGAGGGTTGAGATAGTCCTTTTTTTCTTTCTTTTTTTTTACTCTCTCTCTCCTCTCTCTCTTCTCTCTTCTTTTATCCTTTCTCCCGAACTTTTTTGTAATTTTCTTTCTCTCTCTTCTCTCTCTCTCTCGTCCCGTCCTCATCTCTCTCTCCTTCTTTATCTGCTCTCTCTTCTACCGAACTTCTTGTAATTTTCCTTTCTCTCTCTCTCTCGCTCTCTCTCTCTCTCTCCGTCTCCTCGGTCGCATCCATCTCTCTCTCCTCTCGATCTCTCTCTTCTCCTCCTCTCTCTTCTCCTCTCTCTCTCTCTTCTCTCGCCTCTGTCTTCTCTCTTCTCTCCGAATCTCCTTTTGTAATTTTTCCTTCTCTCCTCTCCTCTCTCTCTCTCTCTCTCTCTCTCCTCTCTCTCTCTCACTCTTCCTCTCTCTGCTCTCTCTCTCTCTCCTCTCTCTCTCTCTCTCTCTCTCTTCTTCTCTCTCTCTTTCCTCTCTCTCTTCTTTATCTCCTTCTTCCCGTCTTTCTTGTAATTTTCTTTTTTTTTTTTTCTCTCTCTCTCTCACGCGTTCGTATGCGTGATTAGGTGCAATAAATTAGGAATTACGAGTGACTTCTGCTGATAGGTTGGTTGGGGGGGGGGACGAAGAGGGGGGGGGGGGGTTAAGGACGGTTGCGCTAGGATCTGCTGACGATGAGTGATGTGTGTGTGTGTGTGTGTTTTGTGTGACGTGTGTGTGTGCGTGTGTGTGTGTGTGTGTGTGTGTTTGTGTGTGTTACGTGTGTGTTGTGTGTGTTGGTTTTTGGTGTGTTTTGTATGTGTGCGTGATTGTGTGTATGTGTTTATTTGTGTATATTTTCGTGTATGTGTGTGTGATTTATAATAAGATAGACATATCATTATAGATACATTTGACTACATCGAAAGAAAAGGATTTTATTTTGACCCTTACTGACATAAAATCAAAATGGCGCTATTTTGCCCTAAAGAAATAGCGAGACAATTTGATCAGATTAAAAAAAAAGAAAGAAAGAAAAAAAAATCGCGGGATTTTTAACATGATGGAAATAAGCAAAAAAAAAAAAAAAAAAAAAAAAAAAAAAATTTCCTCATCAATTTATTTACAATAAATTTAAACGAAATGAAACACCGGCGAACATAAGTGAACAGGTAAAGAATAAACACAAATTATATTTGATATATCTATTCCACGTCCGTATCATAGCAACATCCAAATACACATAAAACAAAAACACAAAACCAAAAAGTGGAGTTTATTATATTTAAAAAAACATCAAAACATTACTGATACAATGCTTTCTTTAATTATATTCTTTATTGTATTTTCTGTTATCACCTTTTATTGTTTGATATCATTTTATTTCCTATTTTCTTTGTTTGATTCACAATTATTCAAGTGAAAGTAAAGATATTTTATACTCAGATGATTTTTTGAGGATAATATATCTTGAAAATATATGTTTAGATATATTTAGATTTATAAATATAGATGAGGATTCATTTTAATCAAAAATAAAAAAATAAGGAAATATGGAAATAAATTTACCCGAAAAAATAAAAAAAGATAAAGAAAATTATTTTAAACATTAAAATTATTAGATAAATAAAATTGTATATAAAACTGATTTGATGAACGTTGATGAAATAAACTGAAATAGATTGATAAACTGACTATAAAATTAGAAATAAAGAAATTGTTAAGATATATAGCTAAATCATCAATAAAATTAACAAAGGAATATCACTAATATATAAACCGGAAATAAATCAAATTAAATAGAGAAATAAAAATCTAATGAATAAATTAAGGTG
Organism: Penaeus vannamei; assembly: GCF_003789085.1. Taxonomy (NCBI): domain Eukaryota; kingdom Metazoa; phylum Arthropoda; class Malacostraca; order Decapoda; family Penaeidae; genus Penaeus; species Penaeus vannamei. The sequence goes on along the minus strand of NW_020870092.1, from coordinate 330,083 downwards.
AAATAGAAAAATAAAAATCTAATTAAATGAATAATTAAGAAATACAGAATAAACTAAAAATACGATGAAATGGAAGAAATAAAAGAAAAAAAACATTGACAGGAATTTGAATAGAGAGAAGATATGAATAAATATATCGGATGAAAGAAAAATATTAATTGAATAAGATGATAAAGATGATATTATTAATAAAGGTAATAATTAACTATTATTGGTGATAAGAATGACAATGAAATTATAACACTGTTTTAAATATATTGATAACCATAATCAAATAATTTATAACCTTGACAATGAGGACATTTTATCATTTTATCATAACAATGATCATAATAATAGTCATGATAACAAGGATAATAATAATAATAACAGCTGTGATAAAAAACGAAATAGACAAATAACAACAAAATATTATGATACAAACAACAACAATTACATCAACTAGAATATTAACAACATTAATAGTAACAACATGCAATTAAAAAAAATATATATATATAATGAAAAAACAGGAATAATGATAACAATGAGAAACAGCAACAATATTTGCAATATTATTAATGCTCGTGATTATGTAATGGTAACGGTATAAATGTTTAATGATAATGACAATAATGTTGATGATAATGATGATGATAATGGAAAGAGTAACAATGATGATGATGATGTAATGATAGTAATAATAACAATAATGATGATAATGATACCAATGATAATAGTAATAATAATAGTGATAATAATGAAACAATAACAACAACAATCATGATGATGATTAATGATAATATTGATAATATCAATAATAAAATAATAAAGATAATGAAAAATTATGATAATGATAATAATAATAATATTAATGATGATGATGATGATAATAATTAAAATAATATAATAATAATAATAATAATAATAATAATAATAATAATAATAATAATAATAATAATAATAATAATAATAATAATAAATAATAATAATAAATAATATAATATAATAATAATAATAATAATAATAATAATAATAATAATAATAATAAGAATAATAATAATAATAATAATAATGATAATAATAATAATAATAATGATAATAATAATATAATATAACCTATATAATAATAATTAAATAATAATAAGATAATATAAAATATTATAATAATAAATAAATAATAATAATAATGATTAATAATAAAGAATGATAATGAACTAACTGCTACTAGAATATAAACAGTAATAATTAATACTGAAGATAACAATAACAAAACAAAAAACAATAATAACAAATAAATGTGATTAATAAACAATAAATAACAATACTTGCAAATAATGATAATGATAATGATAAATAATTATGATTATCAATAATAATGATAATAAGTGATAACATAATATAACAATGATAATGATAACTCAGCAACACCAATAATGATAAAATTATGATAATGAATATTATATCATAACAGTAATAATAATGAAGAAAAATAACAAAATAATACAATGATTATAATAATAATACATTACTACTACTTTCTACTACTCTACTACTAATGATAACAATGAACTAATGATAAATAAATAAATAGATAATAATCATTATCATTAATTATTATTATTATTATCATCATTATTAATAACAATGATACTAATGATATTAACCAATAATGATGATAATAACAATCATGATAATGATACTACTAGTAACCACTAATGATAATGATAGCAGTGATCATGATAATTTAGTAATAATAAAATAAAATAATAATGAAATGATATTAATAATGATAATAAAGTAACAATACAATAACATCAACAACAGCTATAACAACACCAACAATAATAATAATAATAATAATAATAATGATAATAATGATAATAATGATAAATTATAATAATAATAATAATAATGATAATAATTGATAATAATGATAATGATAATAATAATATATAATGATAATAATAATAATAAATAATAATAATAATAAAATAATAATAATAATAATAATAATAATAAATAATAATAATAATAATAATAATACATAATAATAATAATAATAATAATAATAATAATAATAGAAATAATTAAAATAATAATATAATAATAATAAATAATATAAAAAAAAATAAAAAATTGATTAATTATATAATGATAATAATAAAATAATGATAAAATATATGATAAAAATATCACAAATTAATACAATATAATAAGTAACATTAATATAGGAAAAACCACAAAAATATCAATTTCATAATATATAAAATAACGAGAATATTATTAAAAATGATAATAATAATCATCATTAATAATAATAACAAAAACAAAATTATACACACATATACATCACAGTATCATACAATATAACACATACACACACATGTAAGCGCGCCAAGCATACAATACAGACACATCATATCCTAACAGTATATTTTCAGTATACTTCTCCCGCTGTATTAATTCTGCAGGTGTGTTCTTTAGGCCTAAAAAAATCCCCTATCGGTTGGGTTTCCCGGATGTTGAAATGGGGGGGGGGCTCCTCTGCCCTCTCTCCCCCCCCCCCCCCCCCCCCCCCCCCCCCCTCCCACTCCCTCCCGGTTTAACCCTTTCAAAAGGCATTCGTCCGTTCAGTGTCTTAATTGCCTGGTAACTGGTGAACCTCTGACTGGGAGATGGGCTGAGGGAGAAAGA
>NW_020870092.1:317407-322407 GCF_003789085.1 Penaeus vannamei | reverse complement strand
TGATAATGATTAGTATGAGGATTGTAATGATAATAATAAGGATATTTATAATAATGGTAGTGATGATAACAATAATCCATAAGAGAGTTAAAGAGGTTCAACATAATAACAATAATGATAATAATGCGCATAATGTTGATAATGAAATGGTAATAATAGTAATATAAAATGATAATAAAAAGGTCATTAATAACATCAATTATGGTTAGTAATTACAATAATCATATAATGATATAATACATCAATGATAATAATAATAGTAATAATGAATAGTAATAATGATGATAACGATAATGATGATAGTAATAAAAATAATAAATAATTAGTTAATAATAATAATAATAATAATAATAATAATAATAATAATAATAATGATAATGATAATAATAATAATAATAATAATAATAATAATAATAATAATATAATAATAATAAATATAATAATAATAATAATAATAATAATGATAATGATAATATAATGATAATGATAATGATTAATGATATGATTAATGATAATAATAATAATAATAATAATAATAATATAATAATAATAATAATAATAATAATAATAATAATAAAATAATTAATAATAATAATAATAATAATAAATAATAATAATAATAATAATAATAAGGGCAATGATAGTGATAATGATAATAATAATAATAATGACAATGAAAGTGATTATAATAATAAAAATAATATTAATAATAATATTACCATAATAAATAATAATAAATAATAATAATAATAATAATAATAATAATAATAATATAATAATAATAATAATAATGATGATAATGATAATGATAATGATAATGATAATGATAATAATGATAATAATAATAATAATAATAATAATAATAATAATAATAATAATAATAATAATAATAATAATAATAATAATAATAATAATAATAAAGAGCAATAATATGATTAATGATAATAATAATAATGATATTGAAAGTGATTATAATAATAATAATAATAATAATGATATTCCCATTATTGTTTGATAATGATAATAGTAATAATAATATTCGCATTATTGTTAATAATGATAATAATAATAATAAATTACCCCATTATTTTTTAATGATAATAGTAATAATGATATTCCCATTATTTTTAATGATAATTGTAATAATGATAATGATAGTAATGAGGATGTAATGATAATAATAAGGATATTTATAATAATGGTAATGATGATAACAATAATCACAATAACAGATTAAAGAGTTCAACATAAACAAGTACAGCAATAATGACAAAAATAAGAAATAATAGAAAAATGAATAAGAAAAATAATACCAATAAGAAAAAAAAGACAATATAATGCTAAACATTGACCACTTTAACGCACCCTTTTCTGGTCCGCACCGAACGCAAAACACTTTCTCTTTTTATTATTATTTACGAGCTGTATTTTATCCTCTTTCGAATGCGAGTCAACACCAGGGTTCTATGACGTCACAGTGACACCGTCGGAGGTCACCAGAGGCCGAAGGACCGACGGGAGGAGCCGAGAAAAGAGGTCACGATCGCGAAGGAGTAAACACACTGCACTTGTGGCGCCCGGTCCTAACACCTCAAGACTGTGAGTGCGTGGCTTTTGTGCGGCCGAAAGAGGGTGTAAGTGTGTGCGTGTGCGTGTGTAAGGACGTGTACACGCGTGTGTGTGTGTGTGTGGTGTGTGTGTGTCGGGTCATTACGCCCGCCATGAACGCCTCGCGATTAATATTTAAGGATACTGAACATGACGTCAAAATGTCTTCAGGTTATAATCCGGATTCACCCGCATTCCCTCACGAACGCTGGCTCGCCCTCCGTCTCGCGGCTTCCGGATACGTTAGTTCATCTCGCGCCGTCGGGGAGGCTGCATCGCGCTCGAGAGAGGCAGAAAAAAAGACTTAATTTACAGCAGCCTCACCCTGCGGGACGCCACAACCACCGGGGAGATTACGATCTTTAAGGGGGCGAGGGAAGGAGAGAGAAGGAGAAAAGGAAGAGGGAGAAGGGAGGGTAAGAAACCTCCTTATAGGAAGTTCTGGACGATGGGGTCCAAATTGGGAGGAGGGGGGAGGGAGGGAGNAAAAAAAAAAAAAAAAAAAAAAAAAAAAAAAAAAAAAAAAAAAAAAAAAAAAAAAAAAAAAAAAAAAAACACAAAAAAAAAAAAAAAAAAAAAAAGTAAAGAATGGCAAAACAAAGAACTACCGAAACGACTCCATAACTTCTTCAAGATTAGTGAAAACGACCTTAGAGACATCACTTTTGGCGGCAAGACCAGTGGTCTGTTAATTACCTGGTGTTGTCCACGCTCCCAAAAAAGTTCTCGAATCTAATCTGTGAAAAAATATGCGGGTTAAAAGTGATTATTTAAAACGAATTACAAACGTTCAGTAATTTATTAAAGAAATTATATTTGATTTACATGGTGAAATTAGTTAAAAAAACAAAAAAAAAAAAATGTGTATAGATTCGAAAGATAATAATCGCGTTTTTAAAATCAAGTAGTTGAGAGACCAAAGGCCCCAAGGTAGTTCAATTTTAATTTTTTTCAAAGGTCCCTCCATAGATGGCGTTGAGTGCGCGGAAGACAAAAATACGCTCAAAAAATCAAAAAATAAAAGTTAAAAAATTCCTCATCACAGAGGCGTTGTACCTCTCGTCTTGAAGAGGGGTCGCTGCTCTGGTTACAAGCTAATCTTACTGACGACGTAATCTGGTAGCATAGATTGATGAAGACTCTGTATAAGAACTACAGATATCTGAATTATGACCGCGATCACGTCGAAGAAGCCGATAGTATGATTCAGACATTCTGAGAGATGACGTCGTACGGTTGGGGAAAACAAAAAAATAAAAAAAAAAAAAAAAAAAATAAAAGAAAATAAAAAAAAAAAAAAAAACAAATACGGTAGAGCTAATATGGCCACTTAAGAGCCACTGTAATAATGTAATAGGAAGCACTTATGATGGGGAGGCTACTCTTCCGCGGATCGGTCCTGCTGTGTTACGCGGATGAGCGGCGAAAAAAAAAAGTTAAAAAACAAAAAAAAAAAAAATAAAAAAAAATAAAAAAAAAAAAAAAAATAAAAAAAAAAAAAAAAATAAGTTTGTATTCCAGTCTCTCCTATCTTGCGTACTCCTCTCCACGCGGCATCCTGTGTAAATGTCTTTCTTGTTATATTTGTCCGATTTCGTTTTCTATCTTTTCTCTTTTCGTCTGTCTTGTCTCTCCAATTTTAGGTAAAAAAAAGAGCGATCTTTTTTGTTCTCTCATTCTATTCTTCTTTTTTTTTTCTTTCCTCTTCCTTCCTCTTCCTCTCTCGGCTCTCATAGTCGCCCTCTTTCTTACTCCTCTCTTCCTTCATCCTGACCCTTCTCCGCTACTTGATTCCTCTTCCCCCTTGCTGCCGTTCCCTCATGCACATGGTCTCATATCTTCGTGTCTTGTTCCTTTCTCGCTAGCACTCCTCGCCTTCTCCTCTCGCTCCTCGTGGCATCAGTGTGGGATCATATATATATATATATACTCTCTCTCATGCTAAATACAACTAATGGGCGCTACGGTTATAATTTCTCTCTGATTTTGTTTCTCTCTTTCTATCTGCCTATCTTTCAATCTCTTTTTTTAAGGACAATATATTGTCATACTATAAGATAGATAAGTAGATAAAACAGGACCGAGATACGAGAAAACGACGATGAGATAGACGAGAATAGAGAGCGGAGAGAGACGAGATGAGAGAGGAGAGAGAGAGTGAGAGCAGCAGAGAGAGGAGAGGAGAAGAGTAGAGAGAGGAGAGAGAGAGAGAGAAAAAGGAGAACGAAAGAGCGAGAGAGAGAGGAAGAGAGAGAGAAAGAGAACGAAAGAGAATGTAAAAGAAAGAGATAGAGAGAGAGAGAGAGAGAGAGAATGAGATAGAGAACAAGAGAGAGAGGGAGAGAAGAGAGAAGGAGAAAGAAAGAGCGAGAAGAAAGGAGCGAGAGCAAGAGAGAATAAAGGAAAACGAAAGAACGAAAGAGCGAGAGAGAAAAACAAACCAACCAAACACCAAGAGCGACCCCAACGGCAGAATTCGTTTTCCAAATGTAGTCTGCAAATTGTTTCCCAAAACCCCCAAGAGTTCCCGCCAAAGCGCTTTTTAAAGTCTTTTCTAGTCGAAAATCGAGTCCGTGAGAGTTTGCAGGAAACCCTAAAAGTTGGGCTGCAAGTCGTCCATTTTTTTTCCTTTTTTTCTTATTCTTGTTCTTTCTTTTCTTCTTTTTCTTCTTCTTTTTTTCTTTTTCTTCTTCTTCTTTCTCTTTTTTCTTATTCTTGTTCTTTCTTTTCTTCTTTTCATTCTTCTTCTTTTTCTTTTCTCTTTCTTCTTTCTCTTTTTTCTTAATTCTTGTTCTTTCTTTTCTTTCTTTTTCATTCTTCTTCTTTCTCCTTTCTCTTTTTTCTTACTCTTGTTCTTTTCTTCTTCTTTTTCTTCTCTCCTTTCTCTTTTCTTATTTTGTTCTTTCTTTTCTTCTTTTTCATTCTTCTTCTTTTCCTTTCTTCTTTCTCTTTTTCTATTCTTGTTCTTTCTTTTCTTCTTTTCACTTTCTCTCTCCTTTCTCTTTTTTCTTATTCTTGTTCTTTTTTTCTTCTTCTTTTTCTTCTTCTCCTTTCTCTTTTTTCTTATTCTTGTTCTTTTTTTTCTTCTTTTCATTCTTCTTCTTCTTTCTCTTTTCTTTATTCTTGTTCTTTCTTTTTTTTCTTTTCATTCTTCTTTCTTCTTCTTTTCTATTTTTTTCTTATTCTTGTTCTTTCTTTCCTTCTTTTTCTTCTTCTTCTTCTTTTTCTTCTTCTCCTTTCTCTTTTTTCCTCTTCTTCTTTCTCTACTTTTCCTCTTCCTCTTCTTCTTCTTCCCTGCTCTTTTTCATCTCCCTTGTTCTTTGCTTCTTTTCTTCCTCTTCCTCTTCTTTTCATTCTTCTTCATTTTCTTCCTCTTCCTTTTCTACATCTTC
>NW_020870092.1:289907-294907 GCF_003789085.1 Penaeus vannamei | reverse complement strand
GGGGGTTGAGGGGGAGTATGGGGGAGGGGATAAGGGGGGGGATAAGTAGGGTGGGGGTGAGAATGGAGGGAGGGGATTGGGTGAGAAGGGGGTGGGGTGAGAAAAAGGGAATGAGTTGGGGTGAGAAGAAGAGTGTGGGGAAGGTGAGAAAGAGAGAATGGGGGTTGAGAAGGGTGTGTGGGGAGGAGGAGAAAGAGGGAATGGGGGTTAATAAGGGGGTGGGGTGAGAATTGGGGATAGGGGGGTTGAGAAAGGGGAGGGGGAGAAAGAGGGGTGGGATGGGGTGAGAAGAGGGTGGGGATGGGGGTGAGAAAAGAAAGGCACAAAAAAGAAAAACAAATAAGCAATACTTTTCAATAACAAAATATTAATGTAACGAATAGCTTAGAAACCCACACTATTCTACCCATTCCCCTTCCGTCAATAAAAGTTATGAATGAAAATAAATATCTTCACAAGATGTATTTCAATTCGAATGTATATCTCCGTCAGGAATACATGAAGATACATTCGAAACCGGCCAAAGTACAGCTATTGTATTGTGAAAGATATTCATTCTCATTCATATCTCTTTTTTTTTTACATTTGTCAATATGAATGCGGTTCCCTCTTTCCTGCATCTTACCTTTTTAGCTTCCCTTAAACTTACCTTCCTTTTTTCTACATTTGCCAACATGAATGCGGTTCCCCTTTCCCTTATCTCATCCTTCTAGCCTCCCTTAAACTTACCTTCACCTTTATCTTACCTATACTAAACTAGCCTCCCTTAAACTTACCTTCATTTTTATTCTTACCTTTCTTGTTCTTTATCCTTACCTATTCTTTATCATTTATTCATTTACCTATTCTTTATTGTTACCTTATCCTTACCTATTCTTTATCCTTACCTATTCTTTATTCTTACCTTTATTCTTCCCTATTCTTTACTCTTACCTATTCTTTATTCTTACCTCTTCTCTATTCTTACCTATGATAGTCATGTTGGCAGAGAGAACGTGGGTGTTAAAAGTGGGCGCTTCTGCCACCACCTCGCACCTGTACTGACCACTTGACGAAGTCTGGACATCCACTAATTCCACCTCGTGCAGGTTGGAATTCTCTGCCTGAGGAGGAGAAGGGAAGATGGGTCAGAAACGTGGTGTTTGTGAGAGAGAGAGAGAGAAAGAAAGAGAGAGAGAGAGAGTGAGAGAGAAGAAAGAGATAGAGAGAAGAAGAAAAAAAAACACGTCTGGACATCCACTAATTCCACCTCGTGCAGGTTGGAATTCTCTGCCTGAGGAGGAGAAGGGAAGATGGGTCAGAAACGTGGTGTTGTGTGTGAGAGAGAGAGAGAGAGAGAGGAGGAGAGGGGGGGGGAGAGAAGAGAGAGAGAGAGGGAGGGAGGGAGGAGAGAGAGAGAGAGAGAGAGAGAGAGAGAGAGAGAGAGAGAGAGAGAGAGAGAGAGAGAGAGAGACTGGGAGAGACAGACAGAAAGAGAGAGAGAGAGAAAAGAAAAAGAAAAAAGGAAGAAACAAAACAAAAACAACAACTAATTCCACCTCGTGCAGGTTGGAATTTTCTGCCTGAGGAGGAGAAGGGAAGATGGGTCAGAAACGTGGGGTTCTGGGTGGTGGCAGTACTGATGTTGGTTTCCTTGTTGTCAGGGAAATTTTGACTATGTAGGTCTGCTTCCATTTAGTCTGCTGAACCAAAAAAAAAAAAAAAAATTAAATTGCCTTTTTCGTCTTGAAATTGAAATTGACTTTTAGCTTCTGGAACAAAAAATATTATATTGACTTTTTTCTAGAGTATTCTCACGGTTGTTAATGGTGAGGAACTCTTCATTATCGTAATTAAAAGAGGGGATTTTTGGTTTTACTTCTGGTAATTAAAACAATAGCAAGTGCATTACAATGATGATAAGTTAATGATAACAAAAGACGCTAATCGTAATGATAACACACACACACACACACACAATCACACACAATCTCTCTCTCACATACACACACACAATCACACACACTCACACACACAATCACACACACTCACACACATCTCTCTCACACACTCACACACACACACAACACACACATCACACACACACTCAACACACACACACACACACAATCACACACAACACACACACCACACACACAATCACACACAGCACACACACACACACACAAGTATAAAGTATACATCGAACTGTCCCATCCTCCCACCCTCCCATCTACCTCCCACCCCCCCACGCAACCTCCACCCCTCAACCCCCCCTCACCTCACCCCCCCCCCCACTCACATTGACCGTGACTCCAGCGACGCTAAATACCACCATCTTGGGGTCGTTCCTCGGGATGAACTGGTAGAACTGGCTTCCGTCCTTCCACCACTTCAAGGAGTAGAGGACCTCGCCCTCGAGAGCGAAGTGGCAGCGGAGTCTCGCCCTCTGACCGATCACCAGGAAGGGCGGCACCACCACCTCCGTCACTCGCAGTCCTGCAGGAGTGGGAGGAAGGAGAGTGAACGGTTGGGAAGGTGAAGAGAATATGTATATAAGTGTGTGAATATGATTTTATCATTTTTTTCATTATTATATTGGATTTATTATTATTATTTTGTTTTTCAAAATTGTTATTGTTATTATTATGTATGTGTGTGTGTGTGTGTATGTGAGTGTGTGTGTGTGTGTGTGTGTGCGTGTGTGTGTGTGCGTGTGTGTGTGTGTTGTGTGTGTGTGTGTGTGTGTGTGTGTGTGTGTGTGTGTGTGTGTGTGTGGTGTGTGTGTGGTGCGTGTGTGTGTGTGTGCGTGTGGGTGTGTGCTTGTGTGTGCATGTGTGTGTGTGCGTATATTAACTATAAGAATACTGATAATGATTATAATGATAATAACAATGATAATGCTAATACTAATACTAATGATGATAACAATAATGATAATGAAAAAATAATGAATAATAATAATAATAATAATAATAATAATAATAATAAATAATAAAAATAATATATATAATGAGAATGTCAACAGTAGAAATAAAAACAATAATAACAATAATGATATCACCCTTCCCATCATCATTTTCATAATTACAGCTGCATCATTCAGTATACATCTTGAAAATCTGATATTTGCTAATGATGAAAAAACTAAAAAAAAAAAAAAAAAAAAAAAAAAAAAAAAAAAAAAATCAGCACAATTCTCGCACTCACTTAAAAAAAATATATATATGAAATAGATTCAGGAACTTCACACCACAAGAGATGTAATTCACGCCTCTCGTAATTCAGATAGAAAATTTAATCGGAACATGTCAGTTACCTCTCGCTTTCCATTTTTTTTTTCCTTTTTTTTTTAGTTTTTTTTTTGAGTTTTTTTCTTCTTTTGCATTTGTCATAAGGAAATCTGGTCGGTATTGGCATCATTTATTATTCATTTTATTTTTTTTTTTTTTTTTTTTTTTTTTTTTTTGGTTACTGTTATCATAAATATCTTTATTATGATGATGACAATGATAATGATAATGAAAATGATAATGATGACAATGAAAATAATATGATAATAAATGAAAATAATAATATAATGATAATGAAAATAATAATATGAAAATAATAATATAATGACAATGAAAATAGTAAATATAATGAAAAATGAATGAAAATAATAATGATAATGATAATAATAATGACAATGAAAAAATGAAATGAAAATAATGAATAATGAAAATGACAATGACATGATAATGATAAATGATAATAATAATGCATGAGCGCAAATGATGATAATGAGCATGATGAATAAACAAGCCAATGATACAACAACATCAAACAGACATATCTATCTGATCTTTAACGTAAGGTTGACGGAATGACCTTCATTGACGCTCTATGCAAATGTCACGCGAAAGGTCATAAGGTCATTGGAATATGCGTAAAGCTATTTTTAGAAAAAAAAAGATAAAATTATTTAAGATAAAAGAGTGAAAATCGTTTAGGAAGAGAGGGTGTGGTGGAGGAGGAATAGGGGGGTAGGGGGGAGTGAAGAAGGAAGAGGAGGCAGAGAGGTAAAGGGGAATTAGATGAGAGAAAGATAGGGAGAGAGAGGAGAGTAAAGAAAGGGGGATATAGTAAGGAGGAGAGTGAAAGGGTGATAAAAAGAAAGAGAGAGGGGGGGTGAAAGAGAGAGAGGGGGGGGAGGAGAATGAGAGAGAGAGAGAGAGAAGTGAGATAGAGAGAGAGGAGGGGGGATGAAAGAGAGAGAGAGAGAGGGAGAAGAGAGGGAGAGAGAGAGAGAGAACCAACAAAATCAATGACGACACAACACACACACACAACCACACGAAACAGAGATAAAATACCACAATAATACCAAAACAAAACAAAAACAAAAAAATAATAGATACCAAAAAAAATACTAAAACATCCATAAATAGACAGGATGAGGATGCTTTAGAACAAGCTTTTATCAAGATTGTATTGCACTTGTGATTAAAAAATGGAAAAGGGTGAGAGGGTGAGAGGGGGGAGGGGGGGAGAGAGAAATCGAGAAAGACAGACAAAACCATTAAATGAAAGGAGAGAGAGAGTGGGAGGGAGAGAAGAGAGAGAGAGAGAGAGAGAGAGAGAGAAGAGGAGATGGAGAGAGAGAGAGAGAGAGAAAGAGAGAGAGAGATGAGAGAGAGAGAAGAGAAGGAGAGAGAGATGGAGAGAGAGAATGAGAGAGAGGAGACGAGAGAGAGAGAGAGAGAGAGAGAGAGATGGAAAGGGAGAGGCGTAGAGGAGGGGAGAAAAGAGAAATCGAGAAAGTACAATTAGAAAACCATGAAATGAAAAGAGAGAGAAGAGAGAAGAGAGAGAGAGATGAGAACAGATTAAATGGAAAAAGGGGGCAAAGAAAGCATAATAGGAGAGAGGTAAGGTGGAGAGAAGAAATGAGAGAGAGAAAAGACAGATTTTAAAAACACAATTAAAAGGAGAGAGAGACAAGAAGATAAAGAGAGAAGAAGATGGGGGGGGGAGAGGGA
>NW_020870092.1:269795-287291 GCF_003789085.1 Penaeus vannamei | reverse complement strand
CGGCAGTTCCCGGATGTGCGGAAAGTCTTCTTCATTAGGTCGGCTTAGAGAAGTCGTGATTCGAAAGATTTTTTTTTCTTCTTCACTATCCTCGCTCTCTCTCTCTCCTCTTCTCTCTCTCTCTCTCTCTCTCTCTCTCTCTCTCTCTCTCTCTCTCTCTCTCTCTCTCTCTCTCTCTCTCTCTCTCTCTTTTTATTTTTCCTTTTTTAGATTCTCCATTATTTCAAAATTCGAAGCACTTTTAGCTTCTTTAGCCTTTAACGCGCTAGTAATTAGTTCTCACTCCAAGGGTAATGAGCTTTTGAAAAGTTTTTTTTTTCGACGTCGAAATGGCCTTTGATGGAACTAACAATATCTTGCTTGCTTTGAGACCGAAATTTGCTCTCTTTTTTGGCAATTGGGAAGTTCGTTCCGCGTGACAGATGTAGAATGAGAGTACATAAAGGGTATAAGTGTGGATGAATAAACTAAGCACGTGTAAATACTGATGAAATTGATTCGAAACGTGTCACTTGTAGCTTGCGAAGTGTTTTTGATCTTCACTGAAGCCGTTTCTACTCGTTAAGATTATGAAGTGCTGTTCCCTGGTGGATAGACGACCTAAGTTAATCCTGATGTTAGTTCAGGGAGTCTGAAGTTATGTAATCTCTATTTCAACTTGAGATTTCCAAATTTTTCTTCCATAAATAGCCCTGAAAGAAAAGAAAAGAAAAAAAAAAACACCACTTTCGATTTCCAAATTTTTTCTTCCATAAATAGCCCTATAAAGAAAACAAGAAAAAAAAAACACACACACACAAAAGAAAAAAAAATTTAATTGAGAAAACAGAATAAAGATAAATAAATAAAAACAGAATGAAAGAACGAAACAAATATTCCATCCTTGTACCTCCATCTCTTACTCAACTCTGCACTCGCATAAATCAAGGACAGCAATAGTTTAATAACACCAAATCCCAAGGCATCTGCAGTTGTGGTATATCATCTGGTCTTAGAATACTGAACTGAATGCCTATGCGACTCAGAGAACATAGTTGTAAATAAATCGCTCTCGCTCTCGCTCTCTCTCTCTCTCTCCTCTCTCTCTCGCTCTCGCTCTCGCTCTCTCTCTCTCTCTCTCTCGTCTCTCTTTCTCTTTCTCTTTCTCTTTCTCTCTCTCTCTCTCTCTCTCTCTCTCTCGTCTCTCTCGTCTCGGTCTCGTCTCTCTCTCTCTCTCTCTCTCTCTCTCTCTCTCTCTCTCTCTCTCTCTCTCTCTCTCTCTCTCTCTCTCTCTCTCTCTCTCTCTCTCTCTCGTTCTTGCTCTGGTCATCTGCGGTGTGTATTTCATGATGAGGTTGTGTCGGTGTATGAGGAACTGGTGGAAGTGTGTGAGGTCAGGGACGTTATCAGTTCATCCTGTTATGTAGAGTTTATTCATTTTGGTGTACTTTTTGACTGTAAGGTGATATCAGTTTTCCAAATGTGTTATGTGCGTTTCTCCGAGACACACACACAACATTACATACACATACACATACACATACACATTACACGCACGCACACACACACACACACATACACACACACACACACACGAACCACACGAACACACACGAACACACACGAAAACACACACGAACACACACACACACACAGATATACTACACACACACTAACACACGCAAACACACACATATACACATACTTTATATATGTGTGTGAGAGAGATCTAGACGAAGTTAAACAAACAAAAAACTTGAATTTCTCATCTTTACCATGGATTATGCTATATACGTAAGTTATTCAATCTCAATGGCACCCTACTGTAATGTGTAAACCTATTGCAAATGCTATTGCAACGGCTCGTGTTAAAGGATTTTGTTTGGTTGGTTCCCCCTGATATGCGACCCCGTTGAAACTTGATTAGATAACCCTGAGGGTAATATGCTATCATCGGTGATTATTATTAACTTTACTATATTCCACTATACTACTATCATTGTATTAACATTTTAATTATCATTACTACTACTGCTACATCATGTTATTAACATTATTATCATTACCACTACTATACTATTGTTATTAACATTATTATCATTACCACTACTACTACTATCATTGTTGTTATGATTATTATTATTACTATCATTATTGTTAATCATTCCTCTTAACAACAAGGATTCCATGTTGTAAGGATTGAGTGCTCTGCCCAGTACGTTTTCTGCGAAAAAAAAATGTTTCGAAGTCTATCTAGATTCAGTTTGGTAGCAAGGAGATACAATACCTCGCTCGCTCTCTCTCTTCTTTTTCTCTCTCTCCTCCCTCTCTCGCTCTTCTCTCTCTCGCTCCTTCTCTCTCTTCTCTCGCTTCTCTCGCTTTCTCTCGCTTTCTCTCGCTTCTCTCTCTCTCTCTCGCTCTCTCTCTCTCTCTCTCTCTCTCTCTCCTCTCTCTCTCTCTCTCTCTCTCTCTCTCTTCTCTCTCTCTCTCTCGCTCTCTCTCTCTCTCTCGCTCTCTCTCTCTCTTCTCTCTCCTCTCTCTCTCTCTCTCTCTCTCTCTCTCTCTCTCTCTCTCTCTCTCTCTCTCTCTCTCTCTCTCTCTCTCTCTCTCTCTCTCTCTCTCTCTCTCTCTCTCTCTCTCTCCTCTCCTCTCTCTCTCTCTCTCTCTCTCTCTCTCTCTCTCTCTCTGTATCTTCAAGTAACTTACCTTAATAGTTGTAGTACAGTATGAAAACTTTTTGACAGGGTTGTGGGCTTTTGATATTAAAAATCAACAAGATATCAACACATCAGCATAGAAAACAAGAATACTCCAATTATTTGCAAATTCTCTCCACATGTGCATTTCCTATCCTTTCCATAATGACTTGTCTCGAATCCAAAACATAAATGCTATATTAAAGTCATTATGGATTCATCTCAGAATACTTGGAAAAATATCTTCGGATGCTTTCCACAGCTCTCACTCAGCATTGTGCATCTAGTCTTTCTTAGCCAACGACCTGTAAAAGTACAATATATAAAAAAAGGTAAAATGCTACAGATATAAATTTTGGGAATGTAATTTAAACCCTCGAGATTTTTTTTTTTTAACAAAATGGCGACCGGTAATGTAGTAATAATAATGAGGATATTAATGATAGGAATAATAATATAGTGCTTGTATGACTAATCAATAAATTTATGACAAAAAAAAAAAAAAAAAAAAAAACTGCTTGGTACATAAGCCTACAATTGAGCATCTTTTCTCTAGCAAGGAATCACTGACAACTTCCTGAAAAGTTCAAAATGATTGCAAGAATCTCATTTTCCTATTAAGATAAACAACCCTTAGTAAAAATAACCATTGCCTTTTTTGTTTGTTTATAGGCCTACAAAGAGGAGTGAGGATCGAAATCATTAAAAACGCTACTTTTTAATTTACCATTTTTTCCAAACCAAAGCCTAATATTGAGAAACACTGACAGAAATCTATTTTTGGATATTTGACCAAAACGTAGTCTTATCATACATCTCATAACCCCATTCTCGACACACGTTTAAAAACAACTCTCTCTCCTATTCTGTACTTAACCTAACTGATTCCCTTATTTGGATTCCTCAATGGCGTTCCTAAATCTTCGTAAATTAACACCCCCTACCACACGTTCTAGCTAATGGCCGACCAAGAGACAGTACAGTAAAGGGAGAGGTCGGGAAGGGAGCTTAACGAAGTGTAAATGGAATACCAGTGGACGCTAATGGAGGTTGGGACGACTGAGTTTGGGAAGCATGTTCACAATTTTAGCCGTTCCCTTCCCGTTCAAGGCGGAAGGTAAATGAATCCTCAATTAACACATCGGTAATGGAACTGCGGGGTCGTTAACGGAACTTAATTAAGCAACGGTAACACGAGTGAACGGTTACCGAACATCATCCACCAGTAACGTTCTCATACCGTTCCTTACCTTTTCTCATACCGATCCTGCACTGTCCTGAGCCGTTCCATTCTATTTACCAAGCTGGCTTTTTTGAACGTTCTGGTAGCAATCTGGCCCTTAATAATAGCGTCCTGATACCATCCTAACAGCACCAATATCGTACCAAACCGTTCAATTGCCTTATACGTTCCGGCCATTGTTATAAATGAGCGCCAAGTCCCAATACCACTCAGTTCACTTCCGGCCGAGGTGGAGTCCACATCGTCGTCATTCTTACCGTCATCACCACTATTACCACTGTTTCTAATTAATTTTTTGCTGTGTTGCAGTTCCTTTCTTCTCCCTTCTTTGTATGTTGGAAATACAGTGTTATTTAAATCAAGTTTATTTATATTACATGCCTTTATTTAATGGATAGTATACCTCCAGTCTGTTTGATATGGAGAAACCAGAAGTAATGAATTTTTTAGAGAAATTCAATGAATTACTGGTCTAAAAATTAATGAAAAAGAAATTTTAATCGAATTTGCTCTCTCTCTCTCTCTCTCTCTCTCTCTCTCTCTCTCTCTCTCTCTCTCTCTCTCTCTCTCTCTCTCTCTCTCTCTCTCTCTTCTCTCTCTCTCTCTCTCTCTCTCTCTCTCTCTCTCTCTCTCTCTCTCTCTCTCTCTCTCTCTCTCTCTCTCTCTCTCTCTCTCTCTCTCTCAAAAGAAAAAAACTTCCATGGCAAAATTTGAATCATGAATGTCGCGAACCCATGGCAATTTATTTATAACAATAACCTAAATTTGTATATATACATATAAATATTCATAAGCAAATGAACAGATAAAACAGCATTTAAATAATAACCAAGCCTTTTGTTACTCTTATTACGGAATGCGATAGAAAAATAAACTATGACATATTTATAGGACTTTAATGTGTTAAAGAATTGATAGTGATAGAGAGAAGAAGAAAGAAGAAGAAAAAAAAAATAACCAATAGTATTTACATATTTTGGGTAGCGATGGCTATATGGTAGCTTTAATGGTTGGTCAAGGGAATTTTACATTAAACTTGTCATTATATATATATTTTTTTCATCAAGAATAATCTTATGATGGTTAATTTATATACTTACACAAAAAACACATGGTTGTACTTCTTCACAATTAAATAAACACATGGTTATAACTTCACAATTAAACACAGGTTATAACTTCACAATTAAACAGGTTTATAACTTCACAATTAAAACAACAAGGTTATAACTCAACCAATAAACATGGTTATAACTTCACAATTAAACACATGGTTATTAACATATACTTCACAATTAAACATGGTTATAACTTCACAATTAAACACAAAGTGGTTATAACTTCACAATTAAACATGGTTATACTTACAATTAAACATGTTATAACTTCACAATTAAATGGTATAACTTCACAATTAAACATGGTATAACTTCCACAATAAACACATGGTTATAACTTCAACAATTAAAACACATGTTATAAACAATTAAACATGTTATTAACTTCACAATTAACACATGGTTATAACTCAATTAAACATTTATAACTTCACAACAAACACATGGTTTAACTCACAATTAAACATGGTTATAACTTCACAATTAAAACATAAACTTCACAATTAAACATGGTTATAACTTCACAATTATATACTTCACAATTAAACATGGTTATAACTTCACAATCAAACACATGGTTATAACTTCACAATTAAACACAAGGTTATAACTTCACAATTAAAACATGGTTACAATTAAACTAACTTCACAATTAAAAACACATGGTTATAACTTCACAATTAAACACATGGTTATAACTTCACAATTAAACACAAGGTTATAACTTCACAATTAAACACAAGGTTATAACTCACATTAAACATGGTTATAACTTCACATTAAACACAAGGTTATAACTACACAATTAAAACATGGTTATAACTTCACAATTAAACAATGGTTATAACTTCACATTAAAACACAGGTTATAACTTCACAATTAAACACATGGTTATAACTTCACAATTAAACACAAGGTTTAAACTTCAACAATTAAACACAATGGTTATAACTTCACAATTAAACATGGTTATAACTTCACAATTAAAACACACGGTTATAACTTAAACACATGGTTATAACTTCACAATTAAACATGGTATAACTTCACAATTAAACACAAGGTTATAACTTCACAATTAAACTATGGTTATAACTTCACAATTAAACATATCTTCACAATTAAAAACATGGTTATAACTTCACAATTAAACACAGGTTATAACACAATTAAACACATGGTTATAACTTCACAATTAAACACATGGTTATAACTCACAATTAAACACATGGTTATAACTTCACAATTAAACACAAGGTTATAACTTCACAATCAAACATGGTTATAACTTCACAATTAAACACAATTATACTTCACAATTAAACATGGTTATATAACTTCACAATTACAATGGTTATAACTTCACATTAAACACATGGTTATAACTTAACTTCACAATTAAACACATGGTTATAACTTCACAATTAAACACAAGGTTATAACTTCACAATTCACAATTCAACAATTGGTTATAACTTCACAATAAAACATGGTTATAACTTCACAATTAAACATAAACTTCACAATTAAACACAGGTTATAACGTTCACAATTAACAAAACACACATGGTTATAACTTCAACAATTAAACATGGTTATAACTTCACAATTAAACATGGTTTATAACTTCACAATTAAACACATGGTTATAACTTCACAATTAAACACTGGTTATAACTTCAACAATTAAACACATGGTTATAACTTCACAATTAAACACATGGTTATAACTTCACAATCAAACACATGGTTTATAACTTCACAATTAAACACATGGTTATAACTTCAGCAATCAAACACATGGTTATAACTTCACAATTAACACATGGGTTATAACTTCACAATCAAACACATTGTTATAACTTCACAATTAAAACAGGTTATACTTCACAATTTGTTATAACTTCAACATTAAACACATGGTTATAACTTCACCATTAAACACAAGGTTATAACTTCCACATTAAACACTTCAATTGAAACATGGTTTTAACACATGGTTATAACTTCAGCACAATTTATAACACAATTGGTTATAACTTAATTACACATGGTTATAACTGAAGTATCTGTTGAGGGAGCGTGTGGTACAGTACACAGCCTCTCAAACTACTCGGGAACGCTGACGAAACTTCTATATAATAATACGTGACCACAAAGACCAGAGATGTTCGTGTGATGTTAACGTAGACCCTATACATTAATTGAATTTCTCTCGCTAATTCCGAGCGTTCATAGCGTGCACCTCGGTCCGGCAGCCTTTCTCGACTCATAAAGCCACGCCTTTTGAGGAAGGATCCCGACGTCCCTATGAGAAATGATCCTCGCTAGACTCTTATGTAATTTCTGACAACTAGTTAGTGAGCTGACAGTCAGAAACTCGAAAGTTCGTAGTAGCGGGGAGATACACACACCCGTTTGGGGAGGGAAACCAAAATAGGGAGTGTACTAAAGTGTTACTGCTTTAATAAGGTCTTTCCCATGCTACAACAGCGCAGTCGATAATGAACTTGTAGAAAATGTCACATGTTTGAAGTATGCTATTAATGATAAAAGTTCGTAGTTAAAATGTTGGAAACAATCGGCAACTAGTCAGTACTTCGCGAGACTCCATAGACTCATTGTTATTTTAACTAAATGATAGATTCACATTGCACAAAGGCGGTTAAATTGCTATTCATTGATGGGGAGAGGGTTCCATGACGCACATGATGACAATCCAACTGTCACTTTTGCGTATCATCCTATATTTTTTGTCGTAAAATGATACGTTAAATTATAATCTTAGTATCTGGCAACTGCTTCCAATGGACACGAACTCGTATCAAAGTCTTTTTTTTTTTTTGGCAGTAGTACTTCCGCTGTTGTAGTGTTTACATATGAAGCACTTCACAAGATTCTACTTTATCACTCCCTTTTGCTGGATTTGTTTCAGTCTATTGACAATTTATCACCAAAACAATGTATAGACCCGATAAGACATTTATTGTTAATCGTAAATTTATTAACCTAGCACTTACAGCACAGGAGCGGCGGCAGCAAGCAGTTATTGTGACGAAACGGGCAAAACATACAAAACACAAAAGCCATGCAAAAGCCATGCTAAATACTTGACGGATGTGGATATGAAGATAAACACACTGATAAAAGGAGAAATGATCATTAAAAGTTGATAAAATGAACAGCTCTACCCTCCTTGAGCCTTGTGGACTCCAAATTTAAAGTTTCTTGATATTCAGTCGATAAAAAAAACTTCTATTTCTAATCCTGGTACCACTTAAGAGTTTGTTAAAAGTTTCTGTTGGAATTTTATAGAAATTCTATTAGGTATTTTATATGTATATATTTAAAAAGATAAATATTAAAAAAAAAGATCTAAATAGTTATTAGAAATATTCAACCGCTTTTTACAGTTCCAAGAGTCGAGAAATTATTAACATAATGAAAGCATTCATCTACAAGTTGGTAATTATCGGTCGTAAACAAAATAGTTTTATTCCCCTGGATAATTAAACTTCCCAAGTATATTCGAGCGACGGTTCTCAAGATGGGAACACGAGGCAGTTAATATTTAATATATAATGAATATAAGTTAATAATAATTAATAAAGTAATAAGTTTTAAGTTAAATATAACATACAGTTACTATAAGGAAAATTAATATAAGTTAAAAAAATATATATATATACAAGTTAAAATAAAATTAGATAAAAAGTTAATATAAGTTAAATATAATATACAGTTAATATAAGGAAAATTAATATAAGTTAAAATAAAATATAAAAATATATAAGTAAAAAAAAAAAAAAGTTAATATAAATTAAATATAATATACAGTTATAAGGAACAGACCCGCGCATGTACCCTATCTAGATCCTTAAAAGACTTAAAAGATTTTGTGAGAGACCGCTCCTGTACCCGTCTCCGTCAACGAATTTCCTTAGCTGTTAGATTCGTACTTTGGAGTCCTAGCCTGTTATTCCAAAATCTTATGATAATTATTGTCCTGTGGTATATAAACAACATGTACATGTATTTCGGTATGTGTGCGTGTTTATGTCTATGTAGTTGCTATTTATGAAAATGTGTTTATGCGTAATGTTGTTGTTGTATGTGTGTTAAGCGTACGAGTGAATCTGTGAAAGTAAGAACGGCCTAAACGCTTCTAATTTTGAGCTCGACTGACTTCGTTTAAACTCTGGTCGTCGTCTTTCGATATACTTCAGGTCTTACGTGTATGTACTGGCGTGTGTGTGTGTGTGTGTGTGTGTGTGTGTGTGTGTGTGTGTGTGTGTGTGTGTGTGTGTGTGTGTGTGTGGTGTGTGTGTGTTGTGTGTGTGTGTGTGTGTGTGTGAGAGAGAGAGTGACTGAGAGAGAGAGAGAGAGTGTGTGTGTGTGTGTGGTGTGTGTGTGTGTGTGTAGCGTGTGTGAGAGAGAGAGAGAGTGTGTGTATATGTGTATGTGTGTGCGAGCGATATGTTGCAGCGCTTTGGTTCGAATAATGCAACGTAAACGAGGTCCAGTTTAAGGCTTCAAAACGAAAGTTGCTTATCGTTAGTTTCAGTAAACCTTTTCTGTCAACGTTTATGCAAGAAGGAACTAAGGGGTTGTTCTTTTCTCTCGTTACTTTATGCCTCAAGACACACACACACGCACACACAGTGAGAGAAAAGGTGGACTAGAAATAGAATGGGAAAAAGAAACAGAAAGGGGAGCGGCGGCAGACAAACAGAAAAAAGGAGAGAGAGGGAGAGAGGAGAAGGGGGGAGGAGAGAGAGAAGGAAGAGAGAAAGAGAGAGAGAGAGGAGAGAGGAAGGAGAGAGAAAAATAGGGAGAGAGAGAGATAGAGAGAGAGAGAGAGAAAGAAAGGGAGAGAGAGAGAGAGAGAAAGAAAGAGAGAGAGAGAGAGAAAGAAAAAGGGAGAGAGAGAGAGAAAGAAAGAGAGAGAGAGAGAGAGAGAGAGAGAGAGAGACACGGCGGAGTAACGCGTCTTAAGCCAATATATAACTACGGCAACAAGAAGTTCACCTAAACTAACAAACTTGCCAAGAGGTTTAGAAGTGTAAACAAAAGCCATGATTGATGTCTGGTGCCAGCGCTGTCACACAACAGTAATTTCAACAGATTCTCTTCGCTTATGTTGATAATGATTACAATAAAGATAACGATGGGTGATCATGATTATGGCGAGGAGTATGATGATGATTGAGACGACGATGATGATGATGATGTCTATAATTATTGTGATGATGAATAGAGATGAAAAGAGATAATGAGAACCAAATAGCTCTTTAAAAACATTGGCTCAATTTTCTGTAAACAATAAAGCCAATAAAACACTTGATGCGTCATATTTCCTTACCGCCCCCCCCCCAAAAAAAAAAAATAATAAATAAAATAAATAAAAACAACTAAATAAAATCGGCAAGCATACACTTCAAAAAACATTGTCTACGTCAATGAAACACGTTCGAAACATGTACGTAACGAGCTTGTTTGTTGTACGCAGCTTGTTAAGACACGATCCTGTGGTAGGGAAGAGGAATGAGTGGCCCTTGAGTGGGGGGGAAGAGGACGCGAAGGGAGGAATAGAGGGAGGGGGAAAAAGAAGACGAGGCTCAGCTACGACGTATGAAGGAGGAAGGATGTGGAGATGAATAAGAGAAGGGATGTTTTCGGGAGAAAGAGGAGAGAAAGAAGGGAGAAAGAGATGTAATTATGGAGGAGGAAGAGAAGACGAAAATTAACAGGAAGAAGGAAGAAGAGAAAATTGATAAGGGAGAAATGTAAACTAACAAGAAGAGGAAATTAATTAGACAAATAAGAGAGAGAAAAGAAGAAAAGGAAGAAGAGAAAATTGATAGAGGGGAAGAGAACCGGAAGAAGAGAGGAAAGAAAACTCATATGACAGAAAAAGGTGAAATTGATAAGAAAAAAAAAGGAAACGAGAAAGCTGATAAGAACACAGAAAAGAAAATTGATACGAAGAGAGAGGAGAAAACTAACAAGAAAGATGTAGGAAAAAAGGAAATAAAATGGGAAAGGAGAATTAGAGAAGGAAATCACCAGAAAAAAAAATTAAAGTCTAAAATACGAAAACAACGAAGAATAAAGAGAGAAGACGAGAAAGAAGATAGAAGAGAGAGAGAGAGAGAGAGAGAGAGAGAGAGAGAGAGAGAGAGAAAGAAAGAGAGAAGAAAGAAAGAAAGAAAAGAAAGAAAGAAAGAAAGAAGAAAGGAGAGAGAGAGGAGAGAGAGAGAGAGAGAGAGAGAGAGAGAGAGAGAGAGAGAGAGAGCAACAGAGGGTAGCAGAACACCTATTTCTCCAAGGCGTCTTCTGGAAGTCGCCGGGGGGCTTCGAGTCCACAGTAAATCATAGTTTTTTTTTTTTTTCTTTTTTTTATCATCACGCTCCCTCGCGCTGCCTCCAGGAAGTTTAACTTTTTTGCTTTTCTTTCATGCCCCTCAAGTAGTTGCTGCCGCTACACGCCCAACGAAATATTCTTTACCTTTTTACAGAATCAAATGTAGAATACATTTATATATGCGGTGTGTGTATATACACACGCGCACACACACACACGTATATATGTAAGTATATACATATATGTGTGCGTACTTATATATAAGTATATATAAGGGTCAGAATTTTTCATATGCTAATAAAATATATTCCAACTTGATTTACCGTCAGTATCAATTCTCTCTCTCTCTTTATCTCTCTCTCTCTCTCTCTCTATCCCCTCTCTGTCTCTGTCCTGCCTCTTCTCTCTCTCTCTCTCTCTCTCTCTCTCTCTCTCTTCTCTCTCTCTCTCTCTCTCTCTCTCTCTTCTCTCTCTCTCTCTCTCTCTCCTCTCTCCTCTCTCTTCTCTTCTCTCCTCTCTCTCTCTCTCTCTCTCTCTCCTCTCTGTCTGTCTGCCTCTCTCTCTCTCTCCCACTCTCTCACTCTCTCACTCTTCTCACTCTCTCAAACTCTCTCTTCTCTCTCTCTCTCTCTCCTCTCTCTCTCTTCCTCTCTCTCCCTCTCTTCCTCTCTCTCTCTCTCTCCTCTTCTCCTCTCTCTCTCTCTCTCTAATCTCTCTTCTCTCTCTCTCACCTCACTCAACTCACTCACTCACTCAGCATCACTCACTCACTCACTCACTCACTCCACCCACTCACTCTCTCTCTCTCTCTCTCTCTCTCTCTCTCTCTCTCTCTCTGTCTGCCTGCCTCTCTCTCTTCTCTCTCTCTCGTCTAACGTTAACACAAATCACTTATAAAGGAGGTTTATAATTGCGTTAATACACCTACCAAGCATTACAATGAATAATGTCAGGGTAAAACACGACTTTAAATACCAGTACTTAACATACCTCTGTACGGGAGGAGAGCAAGGTCTGGTCTTGAGGAGAAGTCCTTAATACTAAAGATATATTGCTTTCTCCCAAAGTAATTGTTTACATTCAAACATTTAAAAATTTATATATATATATAATAATATATATATATATATATATATATATATATATATATATATATATATATATATATATATATACATTATACTCTATATATAATGCGTTTATTAATCTGTTGTTGCGCAAAGAATTCTGATATGCAATATCCATATCTACTGGCACCATTTAATAAGAAAATTCCAAATACATAGCCCATTCTAGCCTCTGCCCTATGCTCTTCCCTCTAGCCCTACCTCTCCCTTCCCCCTCCTCTCCCTCCCTCACCCCTACCCTCTCTCTCCCCTCCCTCTTCCCTCCCCCCCTTCCCTCTTCCCCTCTTTCCCTCTCCTCTCCCTCTCCCTCCCTCTCCCCTTCTCCCCCTCCCCCTCCCTCTCTCCTCTTCCCCTCCCCCTACCCCTCCCTCTCCCCTCCCCTCCCTCCCTCTCCCTCTCCTCTCCCCCTCTCCCTCCCCCTCCCCTCCTCTTCCCCCCCCCCTCCCTCTTCCCCTTTCCTTCCCCCTAGAACTGACTTAAGTCCCCTAGTTCTGGAAACCGTTGTGCTGTAGATGAGGATAAGGGGAAGTAACGTGTTTCACTTTTCCCTCCCCTCTTGAGACCACTTGCTCGTGTATTTCGAAAAGGTGGTCTCACTTTGAAAAAAAAAATCTTCTTAAATTTTTTTTCTCGTTTTTTTTTTACTGTTTATTTCGAAAAGGTGGTCTCACTTTTTTTTAATTTTTTTTTTTCGTTCTTTTTTTTTTTTTTTTTTTTTTTGTTTATTTCGAAAAGGTGGTCTCACTTTGGAAAAAAAAAATCTGGTTTGCTATTTTTTTCGGCTTTTTTTTTTTTTTTTTCTACTTTTTCTTTATTTCGAAAAAGGTGGTCTCACTTTGAAAAAAAAAATCTGGTTTGTATTTTTCTTTCTTTTTTTTTTCTTTTTCGTGTCTTTTTGTTGTTGGTTGTTTGTTTTATATGTAAATATTTCGAAAATGTGGTCTCACTTTAAAAAAAAA
Source organism: Penaeus vannamei (assembly GCF_003789085.1). NCBI lineage: Eukaryota > Metazoa > Arthropoda > Malacostraca > Decapoda > Penaeidae > Penaeus > Penaeus vannamei. The sequence continues at coordinate 273,804 of NW_020870092.1, read as the reverse complement.
ATCTGGTTTGCATTTTTTTTAATTTTATTTTCTTTCTTTTTTTTCGTGTCTTTTTCGAAATGTGGTCTCATTTTGAAGAAAAAAAAAAAATATTTTTTTTTATGGGGGTTTCGTTTGTCTTTTTTTTTTTATATGTTTATTGTTTGTATTTAGGGAAGATGGAATTTACAAAATGGATTTCTTTTCTAAACGTTTATGAAAGAGATAGAATTTTGACAATGGTTTAGTTGCCCTTGTAATTTCACGGACGATAGAAGAGGGAAATATGTCGAGGAGAACGAACGAGAGAGAGGGAGAGAGGAAGAGAATTAGGAGAGAGAGAAGGTGCGTGTGTGTGTGATAGTTTGTTTGAGTAGTTTTTCTTTTTTTCTTTTTACTGAAACACGAAAATAATGCATATATATGTGTATGTATATAAAGAGAAGGAAAAGATAAAGAAGAAGAAGGAGGAGAAGAATAAGAATATCATAAGATGAAGAAGAAGAGAGAAAGAAAAAAGTAAAGAATGGAGAGGAGAAGGAAGTGACGAAGGAGGAAGAACACTATCCATAACGATAATTAAAAAAAAGAACAAGAAGCAGGAAAGGAAAAAGGAGAGACAAGCAGACAAATAAAGAAGGAGAGAAGAGTCTAGTTTCCCTTTACTTGTAACTGACAGCGACAACTCCCTCTTTCTGGCTCTTAGTGGCTGGGGGTGGGGCGGGGGGGTGGCGAAGGGAGGGGGGAGAGGGAGGGGAGGGGGAAAGAGCTAAGAGGGAGGAAGGGAGGGAGAAAAGGGAGAGAGGGAGGGGTGGCGAAGGTGGGAGGGAGAGAGGGAGGGGAGGGGGAAAGAGCTAAGAGGGAGGGAGGGGGGATGGGGAGAGAGGGAGAGGGAGGGGGGTGGAGAGAGAGGTGGAAGGGGGTGGCGAGGGTGGGAGGGGAGGGAGGAGAGGAGAGGGAGGGGAAAGAGTAAGAGGGAGGGGGGGTACGAAGGGGTGAAGGGGAGAGAGGGAGGGGAGGGGGAAAAGAGCTAAGAGGGAGAAAGGGGGGGTAGGGAAAGAGGGAGAGGGGGGAAAGGGAGAGAAAGAGAGGGAGGGGGGAATGGGGATGGGGAAGAGAGAGAGGGAGATGGAGGAGGGAGGGGGGGGGGGTAGGGAGAGAGAGGGGGAGTTGGGGAAAGGGGAGAAAGGGGAGGGGGGATAGGGAGAGAGGGGTGGATGGGAGAGAGAGAGAAAGAGGGAGATAGGGAGAGAGGGGTGGTGGTGGGGGGTTGAGGGAGAGGTGGGGATGGGGAGAGAGAGAAGGAGGGGAAGAGGAAGATGAAAGAAAGAGAGAGAATGAGGAAGGGTGAAGAACGAGAGAAGAAAGAGAATGGAGAAAAAATGAGAGAAGAAGGAGGGAGAATGAAGAGAGAGAATGAGGAATGAGAGAAGAAAGAGAATGGAGAAAAGATGAGAGAAGAAGGAGGGAGAATGAAGAGAGGGAATGAGGAATGAGAGAAGAAAGAGGATGGAGAGAGGATGAGAGAAGAACGAGAGAGAAGGAAGAGGATGAGAGAAGAACGAGAGAGAAGGAAGAGAGGGAATGAAGAATGAGAGAAGAAAGAGAATGGAAAAAAATAAAAAAGAAAGTGGGAGGATTTGGATGATTCGGCGGAGAAAGAAGGAAGAACCGGAGAAACGGATAACTGGAAGAAAAAAGGAAGAGGAGAAGAAGGTAAATACGAAACGAGAAGAAGAAAGAGTTGGAGAATGCAAATAAAAAAAATAAAATAAGAAGAAAAGATAGAGAATGAAGAATTGAAGAACTACAGATAGAAAAAACGAAGGAAGCTAAGAAGCGAAGAAGAGAACAAGAAAATAAAAAACCACGAGAAAATACAATCCCACAAAAGAAGATAATCCAAGATCCATCAATCTATCCACTTTCTCAAACGCAAGAGGCCTTTCTCCAAGCCGGTCAAAGAGACGACCTCGACAAGCCCCGCTCAAGGAACGCGTGAGAGGAATGGTACGTGAAGCCAAGCCGTGGGAAGAGAAAGAGAAGAGAGGGAGAGGGAGAGGGAGAGGGAAGGAGGGAAGGAGGGAGACGGGAGAGGGGGAGGGAAGGAGGGAGGGAGGGAGGGCAGGCCCCGCTCAAGGAACGCGTGAGGGGAATGTACGTGAAGCCAAACCGTGGGAGAAGGAGAGAGAAAGAGAGAGAGAGGAGAGAGAGAAGAGAGAGAGGGAGAAGAGAGGGGAAGGGGAGGGGATGGGAGGAAGAGGGGGGGAAGAGAAAGAGAGGGGTGGGTGGGAAGGGAGGGAAGGAGGGAGGATGGGAGAGGGGGAGGGAGGGAGAGGGGGAGTGAGGGGGGAGGGAGAGAGAAGAAGAGAGTGGGAGAGGGGGAGGAGAGGGGGAGGGAGGGGGGAGGGAGAGGAAGGGGCCGGGAGGGAGGGAGGGCAGCCCCGCTCAGGAACGCGTGAGGGAAATGTACGTGAAGCCTACGAAGCCGTGGAAGAAGGAAAGAGAAAGAGAGGGGTGGTGGGAGGGAAGGGAAGGAGGGAGGATGGGAGGGGGGAGGGAGGGAAGGAGAGGGGAGGGAGGGAAGGAGAAGGGAGGGAAAGGAAGAGGGAGGAGGGAAGGGAGGGAGGGAAGGAGAGGGAGGGAGGGAAGGGAGGGAAGGAGAGGGAGGGAGGGAAAGAGAGAGAGATATAAGGCGAAAGAGAGAGAGGAGAGAGGGAGAGAGAGGGAAGAGGAGAGAGAGGGAGGGAGAGGGAGAGGAGAGAGGGAAGAGGGGGAGAGAGGGGGAGAGAGAGAGAGAGAGAGAGAGAGAGGGAGGGAGGGGGGATAGAGAGAGAGAGAACAGAGAGGATAGGGAGAACGAGAGAGAGAGAAGAGAGAGAGAGGAGAGAGAGAGAGAGAGAGAGAGAGAGAGAGAGAGGAGAGAGAGAGAGAGAGAGAGAGAGAAGAGAGGGAGAGAGAGAGACAGAGAGAAGAGAGAGAGAGAGAGAGAGAGAGAGAGAGAGAGAGAGAGAGAGAGAGAGAGGAGAGAGAGAGAGAGAGAGAGAGAGAGAGAGGAGAGAGAGAAGAGAGAGAGAGAAGAGATACTAAGCGAAAAAGAGAGAGGGAGGAGAGAGAGACTAAGAGAGAAAGAAGGAAAGATAGATAGATAGACAGACAGAGAAAGAATTTTTCAAACAAACAAACAAACATAAATACACACACAGACACACAAAGAACCAAAGAAGAAAAAGTGAGAGAGAAAGAAATAAAGAAGAAAACTGAATAACACTAGATTAAAGTCAAATGGGAACAGAAGATTAGAAGAGAAGGGGTTAAGGGGGGGGGGGTGAGGAATGTGTATAATGAGAGGCCAAGGAAATCACGGAAGAGAAAGAAAGAAAGAAAGAAAGGAGAGAAAGTCAAGTTTGTCGTGGAAAGGAGAGAGAGAGAGCACCTGAAAGTAATGGCATTCGTGGTAAGCAAAAAAAAAAAAAAAAACTGGAATAGAGAGAGGAGAAAGTATTTTTCTTTCTTTTCCGTCTTTTGTTCTATTTTTTTTTTTTTTTTTCATAAAGTCTGTCTGTTCTTTCGATGTTTTTTTATTTTCATCTGTCAGTCTGTCTGTCTCTGTCTCTCTCTCTCTCTCTCTCTCTCTCTCTCTCTCTCTCTCTCTCTCTCTCTCTCTCTCTCTCTCTCTCTCTCTTCTCTCTCTCTCTCTCTCTCTATATATATATATATATATATATATATATATATATATATATATATATATATATATATATATATATCTGCGTATCTATATAGCTCTCTTCTTTTATTCCACTTCACATCACCTTTCTTGTTCTCTCATTCCCTCCCCTCCCATCTCTCTCCTTCACACTCTTTGTCTCCTCCTCTCCCCTTCTCCTTTCTTCTTCATCTCTCCTTTCCTCCTCGTCCTCCATGTCTCCTCCTCCCTCCTCTCCCCCTCTCCATCTCTCAGTCTTAATCACGTGACACACACTCCATTTCCTGTAGTGTTCATTGGTAGCTGGAGAGAGCGGAGTCT
>NW_020870092.1:257295-262295 GCF_003789085.1 Penaeus vannamei | reverse complement strand
AAAAAAAAAAATGTCGGAAAAAGAGAGAGGAAAAAGCAACGGAAAGGGAAGGGAGGAAGACATAAAATAAATGAATGAGAAAGAAAGAGAAAGAAAAAAAAGAGAAGAAAAATTTTATGATGAATTTTCAGAACTGACTTTGCTCGGAAGATCGTCACAAAAAAAATGAAATGAAATAAAAAATACAAAAATAGAATAGGAAAAAAGGCAAAAATCATAATTAAAGTGAAATATAGTGATAAGAGAACCAACAAATAGTCATAAAAGGGAAATAAATCAATGGAAATAGTGATTTAAAGTAGCCTTTATGTGTCTGTTAAATAATCCCGATTCTTTTCTTATCATTCACATATCAGTTAATTCAATCGTTAGTAAATTCATTTAATTTTCATTAATTCGATTTGTTCGTCATATTTTTTTCTTAATGTTATCATCAGTTTTCTTTATCTGTTTTTGTGTTTTATTGTTTCTACTGTTGTCGTTAATGTTAGTATTACTGTTAATATTATCATTATTTTTGCTGTTTAGTTGCTACTAATATAGTTATCGTTATCATTATTATCATTATCAATCATTATTTCATTATCATCATTATCATTATCATTATCATACATCATTATCATTATCATCATTTATCATCATTATCATTATCATTTATTCATTATCATTATTCATTATCATTATCATTATTCATTATCATTATCATTATCATTATCATTTCATTATCATTATCATTATCATTATCATTATATTATCATTATCATTTATCATTATCATTATCATTATCATTATCATTATCATTATCATTATCATTATCATTATCATTATCATTATCATTATCATTATCATTATCATTTCATTATCATTATCATTATCATTATCATTATCATTAATCATTATCATTATCATTATCATTATCATTATCATTATCATATCATTATTATCATTCATTATCATTATCATTATTATCTCATTATCATTTATCATTATCATATCATTGATCATTATCATTATCATTAATCATTATCATTATCATTATCATTATCATTATCATTTATCATTATCATTATCATTATCATTTCATTATCATTAATCATTATCATTATATTATTATTATCTCATTGTTCTTATTATCATCATCGTGTTATCATTATCATCATTATTAAGAGCTAGCTTCCTCTGGCTGGATCGCTCGCCTCTGGGGGAAAAAAAGGATAAACTTTAACAGTATATTCGCCCTTATAGTCTTTCGGTCATTGTGCGCTGCCCGAAAATGAAAATTTGCATATACGGACATGCATATAAAAAATAAATTGAAATAAATGGATATCTGTCTACCGTCTGATAGATATACACTTATCTTTCAACCTGGTAGATATGCATTAGAAATAGATGCATATCTGTCTACTATCTGATAGATATACATTTATCTTTCAACCGGGTAGATATGCATTAGAAATAGATGCATATCTGTCTACTCTCTGATAGATATACAATTATCTTTCAACCTGGAAGATATGCATTGGAAATAAACGCATATCTGTCTACTGTCTGATAGATATACGTTTATCTTTCAACCTGGTAGATATGCATTAGAAATAAATGCATATCTGTCTACTATCTGATAGATATATATTTATCTTTCAACCTGGTAGATATGCATTAGAAATAGATGCATATCTGTCTATTATCTGATAGATATACTTCCTCTTTCAACCGGGTAGATATGCATTAGAAATAAATGCATCTGTCTACTCTCTGATAGATATACATTTATCTTTCAACCGGGTAGATATGCATTAGAAATAGATATCTGTCTACTCTCTGATAGATATATATTTATCTTTCAACCGGGTAGATATGCATTAGAATAGATGCATATCTGTCTATTATCTGATAGATATACGTTTATCTTTCAACCGGGTAGATATGCATTAGAAATAGATGCATATCTGTCTACTATCTGATAGAATATACATTTATCTTTCAGCTTAGTAGATATGCATTAGAAATAGATGCATATCTGTCTACTCTCTGATAGATATATATTTATCTTTCAACCGGGTAGATATGCATTAGAAATAGATGCATATCTGTCTACTCTCTGATAGATATTATGTTTATCTTTCAACCGGGTAGATATGCATTAGAAATAGATGCATATCTGTCTACTCTCTGATAGATATATATTCATCTTTCAACCGGGTAGATATGCATTAGAAATAGATGCATATCTGTCTACTCTCTGATAGATAGATATTTGTCTTTCAACCGGGTAGATATGCATTAGAAATAGATGCATATCTGTCTACTCTCTGATAGATATACATTTATCTTTCAACCGGGTAGATATGCATTAGAAATAGATGCATATCTGTCTACTCTCTGATAGATAGATATTCATCTTTCAACCTGGTAGATATGCATTAGAAATAGATGCATATCTGTCTACTCTCTGATAGATATACGTTTATCTTTCAACCGGGTAGATATGCATTAGAAATAAATGCATATCTGTCTACTCTCTGATAGATATATATTTATCTTTCAACCGGGTAGATATGCATTAGAAATAGATGCATATCTGTCTACTCTCTGATAGATATATATTTATCTTTCAACCTGGTAGATATGCATGTTTTGAGTATGTGCATGTAGCGAATATTCATTGGGTCGGACCTCGCAAAATTTAGACAGACTGGCCGTTTGGCGCTGCGGGCTGTGGGTCAGGTCAGGTCACCCAGAAGGCAATCAGTAATGGAGCTTTTATGGGCTGTTGTCAGAAATATTACCTTTTTTTGGTACTCTGTCAACGATATAATGTTAATAATAATAATAATAATAATAGAATGTCTCAAGGTATAACCATAGGGTGTGTGTGTACTTCATACGAATGTATTACGAATATGACATCCATTTATACACACATGTTAATTTTTTTATCATCGTTATCATTACCATTATCATAATGATATCATCATAGCCATCATTATTATTATCATTATCATATTCATTATACTTTAAAATTGTCTTGATTAATATATTACGAATATAACATATCCATTTATACACTCATGTTAATTTTTATTATTGTTATCATTACCCTTATCATATGATATCACCATAGCCATCATTATTATTATCATTATCATATTCATTATACTTTAAAATTGTCTCTGATATAATATATTACGAATATAACATATCCATTTATACACTCATGTTAATTTTTATATTGTTATCATTACCCTTATCATAATGATATCATCATAGCCATCATTATCATTATCATTATTCATATTCATTATACTTTAAGATTGTCTTGATATAATATATTACGAATATGACATATCCATTTATACACATGCTATTTTTTATTATTGTTATCATTACCCTTATCATAATGATATCATCATAGCCATCATTATTATTATCATTATCATATTGATTATACTCTAAGATTGTCTTGATATAATATATTACGAATATAACATATCCATTTATAAACTCATGTTATTTTTTATCATCGTTATCATTACCATTATCATAATGATATCATCATAGCCATCATTATTATTATCATTATCTTATTGATTATACTCTAAGATTGTCTTGATATAATAGCACAGTATGATACAAAGAAGAACCAAAAGAAAGAGAAGACATAGAACAAGAAAAGAAGAAATAATAAAAAATCGAAAAGGAGGAATAAAAAAAAAATTCAGAAAAAGGGAGAAATAAGATGAAATAATAAAAAAAATAATAATAAAATAAGGAGAATGAAAAGAAAAATAAGACAGTTGAAAAAACACAGAAATGAGCCCAAAAATATATGATAATGATAAGTAAATAAATAGATAAATAAAAAATTAAATAGAAATAAATAATGATAATAATGAATAAGTAATATATAGATAGATATATAGATATAGATATAGATATAGATATAGATATAGATATAGATATAGATATAGATATAGATATATATAGATATAGATATAGATATAGATATAAGATATAGATATAGATATAGATATAGATATAGATATAGATATAGATATAGATATAGATATAGATATAGATATAGATATATAGATATAGATATAGATATAGATATAGATATAGATATAGATATAGAGATATAGATATAGATATAGATATAGATATAGATATAGATATAGATATAGATATAGATATAGATATAGATATAGATATAGATACGTCATAAAAAATGAGTGCAAAAGGAAGGTATAAATGAAAATGAATATCTTCATACCATAAGACATAAATTAAATTTTTTATTCGTCAGAAATGCTAAGATTTCTTTATTATGGAAGATACAATATATCTTCGTCAGAAATACATTTTCAAATTTCTGACGAAGAGATAATTGAAAAGGTCAGGTAAGGAGAAAAGGAGAGAGAAAAAAAAATAAATACGAATGCGTGAAAGAAAAAATAGAAATAAGTAAAATGCGAAAAGAAGAAATGATAAATATTAAATAAACAAAAACCTAAAAAGGAAAAGAGAGAAAAGATGAAATGTGAAAGACGAGAAAAACAAAAAGGAAGTGAAGAAATGAGAAGTATAAAAATAAAATAAGAAGAAAAAAAAAAAAAAAAAAAATAAATTGGAGAGAAAAAAGAAAGATGAGAATAAACAGAAAAAATAATGAGAAATAAGGAATTTAAGAAAAAAGAGAAAAAAATAAAAACAAAAAAGAAAAAAAAATACTAGAGAAAAAAAATATAAAAAACAGGCATAAAAAAAGACAAGAATAAAGACCCTCCCCCTCCCCCCCAAAAAAAAAAAAAAAAAAAAAAAAAAACACACACACACACACAAAACCTACATAAAAATAGATCACCGAAAGACACCCTCATTAATATTCCAGCGAAGCCGCCCCGAGACAAGACACTTCATTCGTGTCTGTCTGTCTGTCTCCCGAGAGCTCCAGATGACGTGCCGGACTGCATGTCTTAGCCTCGGCTCATTTGCAT
>NW_020870092.1:244757-252257 GCF_003789085.1 Penaeus vannamei | reverse complement strand
AGAGATATAGATAGATAGAGATAGAGATAGATAGAGATATAGAGATAGATAGAGATAGAGATAGATAGAGATAGATATAGAGATATAGAGATAGATAGAGATATAGAGATTAGATAGAGATATAGAGATAGATAGAGATATAGAGATAGATAGAGATAGAGATAGATAGAGATATAGAGATAGTAGAGATATAGAGATAGATAGAGATATAGAGATAGATAGGATAGTAGATAGATAGAGAATATAGAGATAGATAGAGATATAGAGATAGATAGAGATATAGCATAGATACGCATAAACAATAGTGCAAAAAGAAGGTATAAATGAGAATGAATATCTTCATAGGATAAGACATAAATTAAATTTCTTATTCGTCAGAAATGCTAAAATTTCTTTATTATGGAAGATACAATATATCTTCGTCAGAAATACATTTTCAAATTTCTGACGAAGAGATAATTGAAAAGGTCAGGTAAGGAGAAAAGGAGAAAAAAAATAAATACGAATGCGTGAAAAGAAAAAAATAGAAATAAGTAAAATGCGAAAAGAAGAAATGATAAAGATTAAATAAACAAAAACCTAAAAAGGAAAAGAGAGAAAAGATGAAATGTGAAAGACGAGAAAAACAAAAAGGAAGGGAAGAAATGAGAAGTATAAAAAATAAGAAGAAAAAGAAAAAATGAAAAACAAATTGGAGAGAAAAAAGAAAGATGAGAAAAAACAGAAAAAATAATGGGAAATAAGGAATTTAAAAAAAAAAAGAGAAAATGAAAAATAAAAACAATAAGAAAAAACAACTAGAACAAGAAAAGAAAAAAAAACTAGAGAAATAAAAAATAAAAAAACAGGCATAAAAGAAAAGACAAATAAAGACCCTCCATCCCTCCCCCCCCCCCAAAAAAAAAAAAAAAAACACACACACAAAACCTACATAAAAATAGATCACCAAAAAACACCCTCATTAATATTCCAGCGAAGCCACCCCGAGACAAGACACTTCATTCGTGTCTGTCTGTCTCCCGAGAGCTCCAGATGACGTGCCGGACTGCATGTCTTAGCCTCGGCTCATTTGCATAAGGACCAGCGCGAAAGCAGTCGCTGGTGCTTCTTCCTCTGGATCTCTCGCCCAAAAGTTCGTCTGTTTTTTTTTTTTTGTTTTTTTTTTGTTTTTTTTTTTTCTTTGTCTTTTTGATTTTGTGTTTTTTGTCTCTGTCTGTCTTGTCTGTCTGTCGTCGCCGGTTCGTCTGTTCCTTCTGGTTCTGGATGTCTGTTTGTTTCTTAATCTTATGGATGTCTGTCTGTCTGTTTCTTGATTTTATGCTCTTTGTCTATGTCTTTCGTCTGCTTGGTTCTTCTGTTCCTTCTGGTTCTGTCTGGGTGTCTGTTTCTTAATTTTATGCTCTTTGTCTCTGTCTGTCGTCGCCGGTTCGTCTGGTTCTGTCTGTCTGTCTGTCTGTTTCTTGAGTTTATGCTCTTTGTCTCTGTCTGTCTTGTCTGTCTGTCGTCGCCGGTTCGTCTGTTACTTTCTGGTTCTGAATGTCTGTTTGTTCCTTAATTTTATGTTCTTTGTCTGTCTGTCTTGTCTGTCTGTCGTCGCCGGTTCGTCTGCTTGGTTCGTCTATTCCTTCTGGTTCTGGATGTCTGTCTGTCTGTTTCTTAAGTTTATGCTCTTGTCTATCTGTCTTGTCTGTCTTCGTCGCCGGTTCGTCTGCTGCTTTTCGTCTGTTTCTTCTGTCTGTCTGTTCTTAAATCTTATGGATGTCTGTCTGTCTGTTTCTTAATCTTATGGATGTCTGTCTGTCTGTTCTTGATTCTCTGTGTCTCTGTCTGTCGTCGCCGGTTCGCTGCTTGGTTCGTCTGTTCTCCTGGTTCTGGATGTCTGTCTGTTTCTTGATTCTCTTTGTCTCTGTCTGTCGTCGCCGGTTCGTCTGCTTGGTTCGTCTGTTCCTCCTGGTTCTGTCTGTCTGTCTGTTTTTGATTCTCTGTGTCTCTGTCTGTCTTGTCTGTGGTCGCCGGTTCGTCTGCTTGGTTCGTCTGTTCCTCCTGGTTCTGGATGTCTGTCTTTCTTAATTTTATGCTCTTTGTCTCTGTCTGTCTTGTCTGTCTGTCGTCGCCGGTTCGTCTTCTTGGTTCGATCTGTTCCTTCTGGTTCTTGGATGTCTGGGTGTCTGTTTCTTAATTTTATTGCTCTGTGTCTCTGTCTGTCTGGTTGTTTCTCTCTGTTTCTGTCTGTTTCCCATCCCTTCTCTCTGTCTATCTATCCATCTATCCACTAATCTATCATTGTTTCTAATTACATATGTCTTTATCTATATATCAGTCTATCTATATATCTGTCAGTCTATTATTTTTCCTGATTATATATATCTTTATGTATCTATAAGTCTATCTATATATCTGTCAGTCTATCTATCTATCTGTATCTCTATCTTTCTATCCATCTACCTATATATCTGTCTGTCTATCTGTATTTATCAATCAATTCGTCTATATCTATCTACCAATTTATCTTTATTTTAACCTACCCTCACCTAACCCTGCTCACCCCACCTACCGGAGTGAGAGGCGCCCACTGGCCTCTCCAAAGACCAATACCCTGACGATAGAGGACGCTTCAGCCCCCCCCCCCTCCCCCCTCCCCCGCCCTCCGCCCCCGCTCTCCGCCGCCCACTGTCCTCTCCAAAACAATTTTCTGACGATAGAAGGGCGCTTCCCCCCTCCCCTCCCCCTCCCCCACCTCAGCCGCGCCGCCCCCCTCCGCCGCCCACTGTCCTCGCCAAGAACAATTCCCTGACGACAGAGGACGCTTCCCCCCTCCCCCCTCACCCCCCCCCAGTCCCCCGCCCTCCGCCCTCCGCCCTCCGCCCTCCGCCCTCCGCCGCCCACTGTCCTCCAGATCAGCCTTGTGCTTCCTGGCTTTTTGCGAAGCTCGGCCTTGAAGCTGCGACTTGAAGGGGAAAAGCGTTCGTGGGCGGGACGGAGAGGCTCGGCAGGTGGCGAGGTCGGGCTCTCCTGGGGGCGTTTTGAGATTAAACTTTGCCTCGTGATATAATATATAAAAAAAAAAAAAAAAAAAATATATATATATATATATATATATATATATATATTATATATTTATATATATATATATATATAAAATATATGCATATACACGTATACATATACTGCTTATATATTAAAATATATTCAGACACACATACACTCACAGATATATATATATTCTTACTAGGTTGTTTTCACAATTTGACAATAAAAAAAATGTATATATGTATGCATACACACGTATATATATATATACTGTTTATATATTAAAATATATATTCAGACACACGTACACACACACAGATATATATATTCTTACCTAGTTGTTTTCACAATTTGACAATACTGGAGAAGTTATGATCAGTCTGTTATATGTTATAAACTTTTCAATTGATGCATATTTTTGGCGCGTTCAAGGCTATTAGGGTGATTGTTCTATGTTTCAGTAGTTTAGTTTGGAAAATTGAACTTTATTGCATACTTACCGTCTTTTCGTTGCTCTTTAGTTACAACAAAAAGTCATCTTCATCTTACTCCACTCTTCCTGTAACATCGTTGTACACCATAATCATGTCATCCCTTTTCCTTCTTTCAAATAGTCGATTTCTGTGGTTTATTTTCGTAGTTCATAACATAGAGTTGCTGTCTTCCTTGTTGCTGCTCTTTGCTTTCCTTTTGCTGTCTTGAAACTCTTTCCAATTGCTATAAGGTCTCTTTCCCTATCTACTGTGTATAATACTGATTTTCCTACCTTGTCCTGTCATAGGGGTCGATTTTTGCTTCATCCGAGCCTGGCTACAAGGCAATTATTAGAATGGAATTTCATTTTCCATGAGTAACTCCAAACGAATAAGTATTTAAAGCTGTCTATAAACATGTGTATTTCTGTGTCGTCTGGGGCTACGTTTGACTCTAGATCATCGATGAAACTAATGATCATTGTCGGCACAATAACCAGTCCTTGAGGCACTCCGCTGGTTACTCGTTACTGTGTAGAGCGCTTCCCTCTAACCACCTTGTTCGTTCCATTCCAGTAGTTAACCTTTCACTTTAACCTTTCGCTCCGTTTGGGTTTTCCAATTTCCATGATAGTCTAATAGAATACCCTGGCCTGTGTGTGTAGAATACCTGGCCTGTGTGGTGTAGAATACTAATAATACCCTGGCCTGTGTGTGTAGAATTACACCCTGGCCTAGGCCTAGCCTGTGTGTGTGTAGAATCCTGGCCTAGATACCCTGCCTGTGTGTGTAGAATACCTGGCCTGTGTGTGTGTGAGAATACCCTGGCCTGTGTGTGTAGAATACCCTGGCCTGTGTGTGTAGAATACCACTGTGTGTGTAGAATACCCTGGCCTGTGTGTGTAGAATACCCTGGCCTGTGTGTGTAGAATACCCTGGCCTGTGTGTGTAGAATACCCTGGCCTGTGTGTGTAGAATACCCTGGCTGTGTGTGTAGAATACCTGTGTGTGTAGATATAGAATACTGGCCTGTGTGTGTGTGTAGGCTACCCTGGCCTGTGTGTGTGTAGAATACCCTGGCCTGTGTGTGTAGAATACCCTGGCCTGTGTGTGTAGAATACCCTGGCCTGTGTGTGTAGAATACCCTGGCCTGTGTGTGTAGAATACCCTGGCCTTTCTGGGAAGCCATCGACACTAGCAGGGTGTGAGAGGTGTTGTCCAAGCTACTCTATGAGGCATGGGTCGAATTCCTCTCTGCAGCAACAAATTTACTCGCGGAAATGTTTCTATGGAGACAGCGTGGGGACCAGACGGGAGAATGGACACGGGGAAACTGGCAACAGGAAACGTTCAGGCTTAAAGAACGCTTAAATTCACCAAAAATGCTAATTTTAATCGTCACACTGGTACAAGAGATCATTATTCAAGGAATACAAGAAAACATGCATGGTTAGAATACTGAATATTAATATCTTGCATAACAAACTGATGACTGTTCAAGTTTTTAAAAATCAATCATATTTATCCATAACAAATCTAACAAATTTACACACTTGTAGCTAACTATAACAGTTCCTAGATATAATTCACAAGTACAAATACACAACCATATAATATGTATAAATACACAATTATCAGCTACATTACTGGTAATCTGTATGACATATACCATACTTTTAATTAATAAAATACTTCCTTAGAAACGCAATGCAAAATTCACAATTGAGCAGTAAATACAACATTAAATAACCCAGCAAAACAAGATACGTTCCATCTACATGAAAAAAAGCAACATAAACTTGAATTTACCAAAACATTTCATTTTGGTTAAGTAAACAATACTCACACACGCATCCCAAGAGAACTGCCAACCTCTGAAACATGTCGATGCACACTCCAGGCAGCCACAAAGATAATCTGATGAAGAGCACACGACACTAACGGGAAACGGAGGTAAACACAACAGAGAACCGCGCGCCGTTGCATGTGCCAGTTGACATTTTTCTCTCTCAAAGAAGCCTGCCTTGGCGCCAACAACAGATTTTTTTTTTTAGTATATTCTGTCTCCCGTGATACGTTGCGAGTAATGCAGATTATTGTCTGATCGTTTTCTATCAACATTTCATTATATGTCATATTATTCACAAAATTGTTTATTTGTATTTATTTGAATATCCATTTTACTTAGTACAGTTTCCATCCCTGTCACGCTTGAACATAAGTAAAAATCGTTATGTCAGTAAACAGATAATTTCACTTAATATACATCAAATTAAATGTTACAGACAAATAATTTCCTTGATTTTCATTCGTAAAAGAAAAGTAAAATATACACTACTTGCCGCACATTTTTTAAATTTTTTATATGCGTTGTTGCTAGGGAAAAATTGACACGTTTTTAAATCCTTTAAACAATATCACTATGTTCCAATTTCACAAATATTTCCACGTAAGCAAAGGAAAGAAATTTGACCAAATATGTAACTTGACAAGCTTTTCAAAGAAAGGAAATCTAAATAACTTTAGTCCTTTGTAGCAACATCATATCTTTGCTACTTATGCGTACATACAGTTTAACATCCTATCAAACGCCTTTTTCACAGTTTCAATATACAGATTCCACCCAGCCGTCTCTTTCTTGTAAATAATTCAAAAACTTTCATATAAAACAGAGATTTGATTCACATAATCTACCCATCCTGAAACCAAAATTCTTATTTGATATCATATTGTTTTTTTTTTTTTTTTCAAGTACTCCAACCCATTGCTTTCCAAGAATTCTTCCCAGAAGCTTCCATATTACGCTAGTTAATGAAATAAGTGAACAATGTCGAGGGTTCTGCTTGTCTCCGCTTTTATATAAAAGTGTAATATTGGTGAATTTAGTCTTTTATTAACTTCCTATATTTCACTGTATCTTTTAATATTAAAATAAAGGTGTACAGAGCTGTCCAAGATAGTCTTTTAAGAGCCCAGTGAGAGATCTCAGTTGGTCCATCTGCTTTAGTCTTGTCTAGCCTTTTAACAGCGCTTTTATTTGTTTATTTAACATTTTAATTTGTTGGTTTTATTTTCTATATATTCATTTATCTCTGAAAGTTTCCTAGTCAGTTTTGCCATTAAGATACACCCTGTTAGAAGAGTATCTTTTCCGTTGGTTTCCGAAAGTTGTAACACTGATTTAGTTTTTGCCATTAAGCTGCGTGGAGTCGGGTGTGTTCACACACACACACGCACGTACAACACACACTCACACTCACTCACACTCACACTCACACTCACACTCACACTCACACTCACACTCACACTCACACCACACACACACACACACACACACACACACACACACCACACACACACACAACACACACACTCACACACTCACACTCACACACACACTCACACACACACACACACACACACACACCACACACACACACACAACACACACACACACACACTCACAACACACACACACACACACACACACACACACACACACACTCACACTCACACACACACACACACACACACACACACACACACACACTCACAAACACACACAAACAAACACAAACAAACAACACAAACAAACAACACATACACACAGATACAGACACATAAACACACACACAAATACTTATACATAAATCATTTCGTATTTCTTTCCCATTCGTGAAGCAATGAAGTACCGTAATATCTGTTTACACACAGTAATTGCAATTAATATTCAATGTACTCTGAATGAATAACCAGAAGGCTAATGAGGTGAATAATTTTATTACTCATAATTTGAAAACAGTTAAATACATAATTAATTAAATTTTCTTTTTCTTTTTCTTAAAGCAGTTTTCGGATAAGTTTCATATTATTATACATATATGGAAACGAGACCTAGTTATTAAGTCATTTTTAGTTTTTGGAATTACTGGAAAAGGAAGGAGAGATTGACAGACGTAGACAGATAGATAGATAGATTGATAGATAGATAGACAGA
>NW_020870092.1:222257-237257 GCF_003789085.1 Penaeus vannamei | reverse complement strand
AATGAAATGGAAGAAGACGGTGATGAGCAGAGGAAGAGGATAAGGACGAGGAAGAAGAGGAAAAGGAGAAATGGGAGGTATAGAAGAAAGAAGGAGACGAAAGAACGTCTGCATCTGTTTCTCTCTCTTTCTGTCTCTCTATTTCTCTCTCTCTCTCTCTCTTCTTCTCTCTCTCTCTCTCTCTCTCTCTCTCTCTTCTATTCTCCTCTCACTCTCCTCTCCCTCTCCCTCTCCCTCTCCCTCTCCTCTCCTCTCCCTCTCCCTCTCCCTCCCCTCTTCCCTATCCTCTCCTCTCCCCTCCCCTCCCTCCCCCTCCCCCCCCCTTCTCCTCCCCCCCTCTCCCTCTCCCTCTCCTCTCCCTCTCTCTCCCTCTCCCCTCTCCCTCTCCCTCTCCCTCTCCCCTCTCCTCTCCCTCTCCCTCTCCTCTCCCTCTCCCTCCCCCTCCCCCTCCCTCCCCCTTCTCCTCCTCTCCTCTCCCTCTCCTCCCTCTCCCTCTCCCTCTCCCCTCCCTCTCCCTCTCCTCTCCTCTCCCCTCTCTCTCTCCCTATCCCTCTCCCTCTCTCTCGTTACCATGTCGTCCCACACCCGTGAATGGCAGAAACGACCGCAGGTGGAGCTCTGCGAAGACCACCCGCACCTGTTCTTGTCGCCCGCATCGTGGCTGGAATCGGCAGGAGTGAGAAGGCGTAGAATCGTCCGGAATCTAAATGGTAATTCTGTTTACTTATTTAGGCCTTAGGCTCGACGCGCGAGGAGTCTGCGCCGCCTTAATTTTCTGCATTGCACACAGACCGTCCGACGTTGTGCACTGTGTTGCGACGGATTGCAGCGGGAAACCCCAGCGGGAACCGTGTTTTGAAACGGGTGAGATTGCTTCATTCCAATGCTGAACCGTGTCCAGTCGGGGAAGGTATGAGAGCGAGAAGGCGAAAATAAAGCGACTTCGGACTTCGGACTTCGGCGGTCGGACTTCGGCTTCGGACTTCGGATTCGGATTCGGATTCGGATTCGGATTCGGATCGGATTCGGACTTCGGACTTCGGAAATCTTCGGACTTCGGAAATCTTCGACTTCGAACTTCGGACTTCGGAAATCTTCGGATTCGGACTTGTGACCTGCAGAGCGTCGCTACACCAGGCCCGTCTAAAGGTGCTGTCACACTGGCACTTTTTCCGTCAATTTTTTTTTTTTTACAATTTTCGGAAATTTTGTCCATTTTTGAGCGAATTGTCGATTTCCAGTCAGACTATAATGATCGTTTCCGTCTGAAAACCTTTCCGTCAACTTTTTTCAGCCAAGCATAGTCAAATCAAGAACTATATTCGAGAATGCTTGTATTTATGTTAAATAAAATTGTCAAAAAACTGACGGATAAAGTGCCAGTGTGACAGCACCTTAAGAGATGACTAACGCGTCGTGTACACCCACGCTTCTACGCATCCATCTTATCCACTTGCGGTGACGACGTGGCTTTCGTCAATTAAGCCGCCGTCGAATTCACTCCCGAGGACCCTGGGGGAGTCCTGCAGAGAGGATCTTCTGCCGCCGGGGAGAATCCTTGGTCAGGGGGAAGGAGGCGAGGTCCAGACACCGGGAGACGAGGACCTCCTGGCGTCTTTCCTGGGGGCGCGTCACCTTGCCGTCGCCAGCTCCACGCCAAGGGGGTTCTGGTCCTGCAGAGAGAGGATCTTCTGCCGCCGGGGAGAATCCTGGTCAGGGGAAGAGGCGAGGTCCAGACACCGGGAGACGAGGACCTCCTGGCGTCTTCTCTCGGGGCCGCGTCACCTGCCGTCGCCAGCTCCACGCCAAGGGGGTTCTGGTCCTGGCAGAGAGGATCTTCTGCCGCCGGGGAGAATCCTTGGTCAGGGGGAAGGAGGCGAGGTCCAGACACCCGGGAGACGAGGACCTCTGGCGTCTTCTCTCGGGCCCGCGTCACCTGCCCGTCGCCTGCTCCTCGCCAAGGGGGTTCTGGTCCTGCAGAGAGGATCTTCTGCCGCCGGGGAGAATCCTTGTCATGGGGGAAGGAGGCGAGGTCCAGACAACCGGGAGACGAGCCGGTCCTGGCGTCTTCTCTCGGGCCGCGTCACCTGCCGTCGCCAGCTCCACGCCAAGGGGGTTCTGGTCCTGCAGAGAGGATCTTCTGCGCCGGGGAGAATCCTTGGTCAGGGGGAAGGAGGCGAGGTCCACACCGGGAGACGAGCACCTCCTGGCGTCTTCTCTCGGGGCCGCGTCACCTGCCCGTCGCCTGCTCCTCGCCAAGGGGTTCTGGTCTTGGCCAGCAGAGGATCTTCTGCCGCCGGGGAAATCCTTGGTCAGGGGAGGAGGCGAGAGTCCCAGACACCGGGAGACGAGGCAACCTGCCTGGCGTCTTCTCTCGGGGCCGCGTCACCCTGCGTCGCCTCCCTCCTCGCCAGGGGGGTTTTCTGAAGCGTCTGCTGGTGCGAGTTGTCGTTCGTTTGGGTGTCAAGCTCACATGTGAAACGGTTTTTTGTGCACGTGCAGGAGCTTCTCTCCCTCTCTCTGTCTTTCTCTTCTCTCTCCGTTCCTCTCTCGCGCCTTTTCTCTCTTCTCTCCTCTCTGTTCTCTCTGTCTCTGTCTCTGTCGTCTCTCTCTCTCTTCTTCTCTCTCTCTCTCTCTCGTCTCGTCTCTCTCTCTCTCTCTCTCTCTCTCTCTCTCTCTCTCTCTCTCTCTCTCTCTTCTCTCTCTTCTCTCTCCTTTTCTCTTTTCTCTTTTCTCTCTTTCTTCTCTCTTCTTCTCTATCTCTCTCTCTCTCTTCTCTCTTCCTCTTTCTCTTCTTCTCTCTTCTCTTCTTCTCTCTCTCTCTCTCTCTCTCTCTCTCTCTCTCTCTCTCTCTCTCTCTCTCTCTCTCTCTCTCTCTCTCTTCTCTCTCTCTCTCTCTCTCTCTCTTCTCTCTCTTCTCTCTCTCTCTCTCTCTCTCTCCTCTCTCTCCTTCTCTCTCTTCTTCTCTCTCTCTCTCTCTCTCTCTCTCTATCTCTATCTCATCCTATCTATCAATCTGTCTACCTTTCTCCCTATATCTCCTACCCCTTCTTCTCTTTATTCGTTAAACTTCTCCTTTTCCATCCATTCCTCCCCCCCCATCCCATCACCCCCCCCCCCCGAAAGAAAAAAAACGAAAAAAAAACAACAACACATCACCCCCCCCCCCCGAAAAAAAAACGAAAAAAAAAAAATAAATAAATAAAAAAAAAAAAAAAAAAAAAAAACGAAAACATAAGAAACTCGTACAATGTCCCGACGCAAATGGACGATCCGATGAAAACATTGTACAGAATAATGACCCTTGCTGGCTGTTAAACGTCCGATAAACAAGAGGGAGAAAGACACTCCAACAAACAACCGGTATCTGGGGACGAGGGGAAGGTGGGGGGGGAGGTGGGAGGGGAAGGGGAAGGGGTGGGGGGGGAAGGGGAAGGGGGAAGGGGAGGAGAGTGGAGGGACGGAGAGAGGGGGAGTGGAGGGGAGGGGAGGGGGAAGGAAGAGGGAGGGGGAGAGAGGGAGTTGGAGGGTAATAGGAGGGGGAGGGGAGAGGGAGGTGGGAGGTTAATAGGAGGGCGAGGGAGAGGGAGGTGAGGGGAAACGACAGGGGAGGGAAAAGGAATAGAACGAAGAGAATTAGAAGGGAGAGGGAAGGGGAGGAGGAGAGGACGCAAGTAGAGGGGAAAGAGGGAGATGGGAGGGGCGGAGGGATGAAGGAGGGAAAGAATAAAACGAGAGGAGAGGATGGGAAGGAGGAGAAAGGAGGTAGAGGGGAAAGAAGGGATAGAAAGAGGAGATAGAAAGGGGAAGAGGAGGACGAGGAATAGAGGGGAGAAGGAGGGAAGGGGAAAGGAAAGAAAAGGAAGTAAGAAAGAAAGACAAGGGGAGAGGATGATGAAGGAGGAAGAGAGAAGGGAAGCGATAAAAAAGAAATAGTTAAGAATGTTATTATTCAATCATTATATACGATTATCACACTTTTCACCATCACTCATATTCTTTCAATCACCATCATCGTTTCCTATCGTTCATGTTTTTCTTTCTTTCTTTTTCTTGTTTTTTCTTATTCTTTTTCTTCAGTTTTCTTTTTTCTTCTTTTCTTCAATTTTCATTCTTTTTTTCTTTCTTCAGTTTTCTTTCTTTCTTTTTCTTTTCTTCAGTTTTTTGTTTTCTTCTTTCTTCTGTTTTCCTTTTTCCTTCTTTTTCTTCAGTTTTTCTTCTTTCTTTCTTCAGTTTTCTTCTTTTATTTATTTTTTCTTTCTCTTTTCTTTTTTTTTATTCGTTTTATTCTCCATCATCAGCATCTCCATCGTCATCATCAACTGTTCACAATCATCAGTTTCTTCTGTAATTAAATGAACAATAAGGAGAACAAGACGAGTAAAAAAGGAAGGAAAAAAAAGAAACTGAAGAAAAAGAATAAGAAAAAACTGAAGAAAAAGAAAAAGATATAAAATAAGAATATAAAAGAAGAAGAATGGAGAAAAAGAAGGAAAAAATGAAGAAAAAGGAAGAAAAGAAAAGAAAAAAAGGAAGAAAAAGAAAACTGACGAAAAAAGAAGAAAAGAAGAAAATGAAGAAAAGAAAAAAAGAAAAAAGAAAAACTGAAGAAAAAGGAAAAAAGAAAAACTGAAGAAGAAGAACAAGGAAAAAGAATACTGACGAAAAAAGAACAAAACACAAGAAAAATAAGAAGTAAAAAAAGAAAACTGAAGAAAAAGAATTTAAAAAAGACATGAAGAAATGAAAAGGCGAAAGACGTGTGAGAGAGAGAAAAAAGTAAACAAATAAACTTTGTTTATGGCAACCTTCTCCCCTTCCCCCTTTTTTATCTTTATTCTCCTTCCTGTTTGTTTGTTTGCTTATCTTCACTATCTCTACCTTGTTCTATTATCCTTTACCTTATCTTCTTCCCTTCCTATGCTACTTTCTTCTCACTATGAAATGCTTTGATAATTTTACAGTCAGCAGCAAAAAAAAAAAAAGAAGTAAATAAATAAATAGATAAATAAATAACAATAAATTGATAAAATAATAATGACTGATTATCACATAAACGATAAAAATGTTTCATAACAACCACAAACCAAACAAAGCTCCAGCAAGTCTCCCATCTACTCCCCCACTGACTCTTCTACTCCCACCCCCCCCCCCATCCCCATCCCACCAGTTCTTCCCACCCCATTCCACCCCCCCTCCCTCCTTCCCCACCCCATCCACCCCCATCCCCATCCCCACCCACCCCCACTCCAACCTCCACCCCCTCTCCATCCCCATCCCCACCCCTCCCTCACACCCACTCCACCCCCATCCTCCCCCTATCCCCACCCACCCATTACTCCCACCCCATCCCTCCTCACACCCACCCCCACCCCACCCCACCCCCACCCCACCCCACCCTCACGCCCATCACCCGTAACCTCTGATAGAGACAACAAAAGAACCCCCGCGCTTTGACGGTCCTCACGCCCTCGTCACAGTCGAGTATGGGCGTAAGTCATTCGGGAAACGGAAGAGGTGGTGGGCGTGATCGAGGGTGATGGGCGGGAGGTGTTCGCAGCAGCAGTTTTCAGGTCTTTGGGCGCAATATTTCCAACTAGTGTATGTGTCCGGGCGTCAGAGATGGATAGGGAGAGAGGGTGAGAGCGGAGGTGGTGGATAGACGGATGGGAAGATAGATGGATAGAAAGATAGATTGGATTGATACATGGATAGATAGACTGATAAATGAAGATAGATAGATAACTGGATAGAAAGATGGATAGATAGATAGATATGTAGATACATGGATAGATAGATAAATAAGTGGATAGAAAGATGGATAGATAGATGGATGAATGCTTCTAGACAGAGAGCCATATGTAGAGACAGATAGACAGATGAATAGATGAGAAAAAAAATAGCAAGACAGAGAGAGAGAGAGAGAGAGAGAGAGAGAGAGAGAGAGATAACTAGACAAATATATATATATATATAGATAGATAGATCGATAGAGAGAGAGAGAGAGAGAGAGAGAGAGTGAGAAAGAGAGAAGGGTGGGAGCGAGAGAGGGAAAGAGAGAGAGATAGACAAAGAGACAGAGACAGAGAAACAGACATACACACAGACAGACAAACAAACAAAGAGACAGCCAGCCAAACAGAAATAAAACAGAGAAAAAAAAAAGAACGAGAGAATAGGAGGACCACGCTTACACAACCACATACATACATGCATGTGTGTGTCTGCAATAATCTACATGGAACTCCAACTTGCATGATAATCTATTTTTATCAACCTATTTGCTAAATAAATAAAATACCCAATTCGTTATCCGTCCCTTTGCTCTATATTATTAATCCATTTGATTTATTCATCTATCTATCTTTCATTCACTTATCTATCTACATTTATCTATCTGTATATAATTTTTATGATACTATGCGATATTTCCATATTTTATGGATTTATTAATGTATCTATTTGTATATCTATTTCATATGATGTCATTTCCATCTATCTATCTTTTTATCCATCTATTTGTCTATTTCATATGATGTCATTTCCATCTATTTATCTATCATTGTATCCACCTATATATCTATTTTCATTCTATTTATTTATCATTGTATCCACCTATATATCTATTTTAATTTTGTTTTTTTCTTTATTTATCATTGTATTCATTCATCATTATATCCACCTATATATCCATTTCATGATATGATGTCATCTCCAACTATCTATTTATCATTGTATCCACTTATATATCTATTTCACGATATGATGTCATTTCAAACAATTTATTTATCATTGTATCCACCTATATATCTATTTTTATTTTATTTATTCTATTTATCTATCATAGTATCCACCTATAAATCTATTTTCATTCTATTTATTCTATTTATTCATCATAGTATCCACCTATATATCCATTTCATGATACGATGTCCTTTCCATTTATCTATCATTGTATCCGCCTATATATCTATTTTCATCTTATTTATTCTATTTATTCATCATTATATCCACCTACATATCCATTTCCATTCTGTTCATTCTATTCATTCATCATTGTATCCGCCTATATATCTATTTCAATCTGTTTATTCTATTTATTCATCATTATATCCACCTACATATCCATTTCCATTCTGTTCATTCTATTCATTCATCATTATATCCACCTATATATCTATTTTCATTATGTTTATTCTATTTATTTATCATTGTATCCACCTATATATCTATTTCACGATATGATGTGATATCCAACAATTTATTTATCATTGTATCCACCTATATATCTATTTTCATTTTATTTATTCTATTCATTCATCATTATATCCACCTATATATCCATTTCATGACACGACGTCCGTTCCCAAAGCCACACAACAACGCGACGAAATCTGGCGATCTCACACAGACCGAGCGTTGGAACTGGAGATCGGTTTAGCAACAGGAGGAGGAGGAGCACAACAAAACCATTCTTGGTCGCTTATCGGGGCATAAACATGGCTGGAAAGGCATGGTGAAATTGAGCGAGAGAGAGAGAGAGAGAGAGAGAAGAGAGAGAGAGAGGGGGAAGAGAGAGAGAGGGGGAAGAGAGAGATAGAGAGGGAGAGAGAGAGAGAGGAGAAGGAGAGAGAGAGAGAGAGAGAGGGAAGAGAGAGAGGGAGAGGGAGAGGGAGAGGGAGAGGGAGAGGGAGAGGAGAGGGAGAGGGAGAGGAGAGGGAGAGGGAGAGGGAGAGGGAGAGGGAGAGGGAGAGGGAGAGGGAGAGGGAGAGGAGGAGAGGAGAGGGAGAGAGAGAGGGAGAGGAGAGGGAGGAGAGAGAGAGAGAGGAGAAGAGAGAGAGAGAGAGAGAAGAGGAGAGAGAGAGAGAGAGGAAAGGAAAGAGAGAGAGAGAGGAGAAAGAGAGAGAGAGAGGAGAGGAGAGAGAGAGAGAGAGGAGAGAGAGGGTGGAGAAATCGGGAAAGGATGGGAGGTAGGGTGGGATGGAGAGGATGGGAGGGGATGGAAAGAGAGAGAGGGATGGGAGAGAGGAGAGGGAGGAGGGAGGAGGGATGGGAGAAGGATGGAAGAGAGAGAGGGATGGGAGAAGGATGGGTGAGGAGAGGGATGGGAGAAGGATGGAAGAGAGAGAGGGAATGGGAGAAGGATGGGAGGAGAGAGGGATGGGAGAGGATGGGAGGGAGAGAGGGATGGGAGAAGGATGGGAGGGAGAGAGGGATGGGAGAAGGATGGGAGGGAGAGAGGGATGGAAGAGAGAGAGGGATGGGAGAAGGATTGGGAGGGGAGAGGTGGGAGGTTGGGATAGGGGAATGGGGAAAGGGATAGGAGGGGGATGAGAGAGAAGAAAAGAAGGAGGCAGACATACTATAGAAACAAACAGACAAGCAAAAAGAAAAACAAAATCATTAAAACCAAACAGACAAAAAAAGAGAGGGGAAGACACACATGCAAAAAATAAATATAAAAAAAACAGACAAAACATATATAGACAACACAAACAAACAAAACAAAATCAATGCGAAGTCAGCGTTTTTCCTACGGACCATAAACAAACAAACAAAGCAATGAAATTCCACCTCGAGACCAAAACACACCAGCGTCTTATTAGAGAAAGTTCATAGAGGGATAGACTAGTTCACTCAGCGAGAATCCAGCTGGCGGTAGATGGGTGTCTAGTCTGAGTACTACAATATGGTGTTTAATGAGTTTTCAGAGTACAATGTTATCAAGGTTCCATTTGTAGGCTATTAATATCCTATTTAATGTACCTGTGTGAGTATTTAGATACATAACATACATACCATTATATACATACATAACATACATACAATACATATCACATAAGAACCCTATTTTTCCTTTCTTTTCATACATTATTATTCATATTTAAACATAATATGTACATACATAATACATACTTACAAACATACATGTTAATATCATTATCATACCAAATAAGGTAATAATAAAACATATACTAAATATAAAATACATACATACTACTTATAAGATATAGATATACATCCTTATTATGATGGATCAGTATCTATGGAGGGTAGAGATATTCACTATATCTATTAACTATAGTCTATTCTCATTTATAATCGTTTATTTATGGATTTATTATAGATTACTATTTATGTAGCTAAGCATCTTATAATATTATATACTTTAATATTATTAGTAGAGGTGATAAGTATAGCTAATACTATATATGTATAAATAAAGTATATTCTATATTAATCTTCACTGTTGTTGTAGTATTATATATCCTTATCACGATTTATTATTAGTTATTATTATTTATATATAAAGGATATTAATATACTAAATTATAATATATATCATGAGTATATTTATATTCTTACTATCTTATATTATTTTATTATTTTTCTCGTATTATTTATTATTAATATATTATATGATATATATATTTGATATTTATAAATATATAGAATATATAAAATTAATAATATATATATCAATATATATATTATATAATATATATATATATATAATATATAATATATATATTAATAGTATATATATATATATATATGTATATATAATATTATATATATAAAATTACATATATTAAATATTATTAATATATATATTATTATATATAATATATTCTCATCCTTTTCTCGTTTTATTTTTATTTATATTTAATTATATGGCTTTTAGTATATATATTCTATACTTTCCTATTTATAATAAATATTTAATGTTATATATGTTTTCTCTTTTCTTATTACTCATATAATATAAGTACTTCTTCACCTAGCTTCTTACGTCTTCTATTACTGTATTAACACTACCTTACTTATATTGATATTAATTACATTAGTTCTATTCTTAACTTCATAAATAAAATTTAAAATAAAATTTTATTAAACATACATATATAAAGTACTTATTACGTCTTATATCTCATATTCCTTATATCTACCTTCTATATATGATACCTTTGAGTATTTCATATTATTCAATTATTTATACATATTATGATATATTATATACTTATATATATATATAATATAATATATATATAATACGATATATATATAGAATATATAATCATTATTATATATACCATATATATATATTATTATATATATATTATAGTATATATAATATATTATATTATATATTAATATATATATATATATATATTTATATATATATATATATAATATATATATAATAGTTATAGCGCTGGCAATTAGGGTTTGATAGTGCTTTTACTAATTAAGGATTTTGATTTATTGAATAATGCCTTAATCATAATCCAATCATAATGACAATAATGTTTATTTTTATTATTATTGTTTACTATTATCATTATTATTATCATTATCCATCAGTGTTATAATGGTAATAGTGGTTTGATAATGAATAATGATAATGGTGATGAAACTAATTACAGTAGATAATACATTATATCTACACGATAAGAGACACATCTTACACATTAATTATATATGACTTGTGTATATATGATCATCGCTATTCGTGACGGGCTTGTGTCGTCTCTTATCGTTTCTATCGTGTTCGCGCGCAGATGAGGTATCTGAGGCTTTGTCGAAGGTTCTAACTTATGACTAAGTTCGGTGCATTAGCATAGTGATAAATCATTTATCAGCTGAGCTTATAGCATGAGCGGATGTTGAGCGATGCGATACGGAGGCGATGTCTTTGGGGGTATTACTTCGGGGACGAGATGCTATGCGGTACTGATCTTCTGTGGATCGTGGATATTCTTCCGTAGCGTTCGTAATGGTGGATTGGAGGATTCGGCCTGGTTTTCATATGTGGGCAGGGCGTACTGTTCGAGCTGTCGCAGATGTGATTCTTGCGGAGCAGTAGCGGAGCGCATGTAGAATGTGGTCATTACGTGTTAATATTATAAACATGTGGTCATTCTTATAGAGTTGCCTCGTCACTCTACGGGGATCACTGCGTGCCAGTGAGGGAGCGTGTGGAGTGTGCTGGATTGTTAGTGAAGTAGCGAACAGTTTCTA
Source organism: Penaeus vannamei (assembly GCF_003789085.1). Lineage (NCBI taxonomy): Eukaryota > Metazoa > Arthropoda > Malacostraca > Decapoda > Penaeidae > Penaeus > Penaeus vannamei. The sequence goes on along the minus strand of NW_020870092.1, from coordinate 226,235 downwards.
ACTATGTGTGTCTGATGGTTCGGTATGCAGTGGCGCGTGCGTGCGGAGTGTCCGATGTTAGTAGTGTTATTATGTGGAGAGCAGGGAGCGGACTGAGAGTTATAATGATTACCTTCGATACGCTAGTTATTATTATTATCATTACATATTATCTTAAAATGCCTTATTATGATTATTATCAATTGGGGTTATACTGCACGTCGGTCATCCTCTGCATCACCAAGTCATAATCATTATTATTGTTATCATTATTAATTAACATTATTCATTTATCATATACATCACAATAATTTTCAATATTATTATACTCACTTATCATCATGATTATCATTATCTTACTGATTATTATCATCATTGTTATTATCATATCATCATATTGGTTGATTATCATTTTCTTATAAATCATTATTTTCACTTATCTATATTAATAAATGTTATCAGTCATCATAATAATTATCAGTATATTCAATAAATACTGGTCATTCTTATTATAATTAACGATTCACCGTCTTAGGTTATTTTATTATTGAGCGATTTATCATTTTTAATACCCACGCACACCACTATCATCATCATCACCTATCATCACCACATCACGCATATTGTAATACAGTGTATTATGATATAGCTTTTCTATATTCTCCATTAATCATTATCATCAAGACACATTACCTGTTGTTATTTTATATTTTGTTATTATAATTTTGTGTGGTTGCTGGGGTTATCATTATTATCATCATATCATCATTGGTAATTATCATTATTTAGTTATTATTATAACTATCATCAATTATTATTTTCAATATTAATATCAATTATTGTTATTACTAATCGATTTAACATCATTATTATATTATTCACTATAAAGCATTATGATTAGTTATGTGATATTATCAGCATTATGCATCTTTATACTTAGTCTTACTTATGCATTATTATTGTGTACCATTATCAAGTATCGGTTATCATCATGATCATTATTAATGAATCATTGGTTATATGATTATCTGATCATGAATTATTTATATGTATTACGATTATTGTTGTAATTGTGCTGTTGTTATTCATCATTAGATTATTTATTATTTGTCCATTGATCATTAATTATTATTCTCATTAAGTCGATGTATTACTATCATTATACCTCTTTTTCACTATGTATCGTAATCTCTCTGTCTGGTTCATAATATTGCCTGATCTATCTATATCTTGGCTCCTCCCTTACATCTCTCTCCTCTCTTCATCTCTCCTCAACTATCATTATTCGTATCTATCTTTTCATATAACCTGTTCAGTGTCTTCCTGCCCCCCCCCCTCTCCTCTCTCATCTCTCTCTCTCGTCTCTTCTTCTCTCTCTCCTCTAACTCCTTTCTATCGCGCTCTCCTCTCAGTCTCTCATCATCTCTCGCTCACCTCTCTTCTCTCTGTCTCTCCCTCCCCTCTCTCCCTCCCCCCTATCTCTCTCCCTCCCCCCTCTGCGTCCGCCGCGTGGCTCATGCTGTCTCTCCGTCTCCCCCTCCCTCTCTCTCTCTCTCTCTCCATCCCCTCTCCTCTCGGTTCTCTCTCCTCTCCGCCCCTCTCTCTCTCTCTTCTCCCCTCCTCTCTCTCTGCCATCAGTCTCCCCTTGCCTCTCTCTCTGCTTCTCCTTCCTCCCACTGTGCACTTCTATCAGATCCAAACATTTTCCTGTTTTAATCAAGCAGTCTTATCATATAATTCTCCCTCCCTCCTCCGCCTCAACACCACCCACAGCATATTTCACACCTACTGATATATAAATACTGCATACGCTATGATATGTCGATCAGCCGAGATTGTACCAGGAGATATGGAGGAATATTACGTGTCGGTTATATACAGGCGGTCGCGAAGACGGCTTGCGTTTTGGCTATAATGCTTTCGAAGTCATGAAATTCCGGAGCATCCTGCGTGTTGGGTGTCGGAAACTGTCTTCTTTTTGTACTATTCGCGGTTTGTGAGTTTTTTTTTTTTTTTTTTTTTGGGGGGGGGTGAGGGAGGGGATGGGGGGATGGTAGGATAATGCTGCGATTGTGGAGTGTACTTTTTTTTTTTGGGGGGATGGGAGAGGAGGGGGAGGGAGGGAGGGGGAGAGGGGGGGGAGGGGGGTGGCAAGATGGGGGAATAGGATAGCATAGAAAGGGAATCGATATTGGATGTATTAGATTAATATATAGTAGTCACACGCAACACATCACGCAGCAAAACATGTGTGTGTGTAAGAGCACTGTGTGTTATGGCTGTGTGTGTTGTTGTGTGTGTGTGTGTGTGTGTGGTGGTGTGGTGTATCCCGTATCTATCTCTAGTCTATGGCTATCTGGCGCGTAATCTGTCTGTCTGTCCTGTCCTGTCGTGTCCTATCTATCTAGTCTATCTAGTCTATCTATCGATCTATCTATCTATCTATCTATCTATGCTATCTATCTATCATATCTGTATGTATGCTATGTATGTATGTATGTAGTATTATGTATGTAGTATGATATGTATGTAAGTATGTAGTATGTATAGTATGTATGTAATGTAATGTATGTATGTATGTATGTATGTGTGTGTGGTGTGTGTGTGTGTGTACTATCTATCTATCTATCTATTTATCTGTCTATTTACTATCTTCTATTTATCATCTAATTATGTGTGTGGTGTGGTGTGTGTGTGTGTGTGTGTCCGTGTGCGTGTGACGATGTGCGTGTGCGGTGGTTGCGTGTGCGTGTGCGTGTGCAAGATTTGCGCTGTGCGTGTGCGTGTGCGTGTGGTGTGCGGTTGCGTGTGCGTGTCGTTGCGTGTGCCGTGTGCGTGTTGCGTGGCGTGGCGTGGGCGGTGCGTGTGCGTCGGCGTGGCGTGTGTCGGCAGGGAAGGCGGGGATGGAGGAGAAGAGAGAAAAGAATTGCGAGAGTTGGAAACAGGAGAAAAGCGAAGACAGATCCACAGAGAGAGAGATAGCGAGCAAAATAAGACAGAAGAGAGAGAGATAGCGAGAGAAATAACAGGAAAATCGAGGAGAGAGAGATAGCGAGTAGAAAAGAAACAGAAAGAGAGAGAGATAGGCGAGGGAACCAGACAAAAGAGAGATGAGATAGCGAGAGAAAGACAGAGAGAGAGAGATATAGGCGAGAGAAAGACAGGAAAGAGAGAGAGACTAGCGAGAGAAATCAAAGAGAAGAAGATAGCGAGAAAGACAGAAAGAGAGAGATAGTAGCGAAGAAGAGCCAGAGAGAGAGAGAAGAGAGAAGGAGGGAAAGAAGAAAAGAGAGAGATATGCGAGAGAAATCAGAAAGAGAGAGCGGAGTAGGCGAAGAGAAGAACAGACAAAGAGAGAGAAATATAGCGAGAGTAAGACAGTAAAAGAGAGAGGATACGAGAGAAAGACTAGAAAAGAGGGAGAGAGAATGCGAGAGAAAAGACAGCGGAGATGAGAGAGATAAGGGCGAGAGAAATTACAGGAAGAGAGAGGAGATAGCGAGAGAAAGACAGAAAAGAGAGAGAGATAGCGAGGGGAAAAGACAGAAAGAGAGAAGATGGATAAGCGATGAGAAAGCAGCGAGAGAGAGAGAGACTATTAGCGAGAGAAGAGACAGAACAGAGAGAGAGATAGCGAGAGAAACAGAAAGAGAGAGAAATAGCAGAAGAAACAAAAGAAGAGAGTCAATCAAGCGAGAGAAAGACAGAAAGTGAGAGGATGAGAGAGTAAGTCTTGAGGAAATACAGAAAGAGAGAGAGATAGCGAGAGAAGACAGAAAGAGAGAATGAGATAGCGAGAAGAAAAGACAGAAAGAGAGATGAGGCTATAGGCGAGAGAAAAGACAAGAAAGAGAAGAGAGATTAGCGAGTCGAGTGTGGATGTGGTCTGAGATGCGTTGAGTAGGTTTTTGAGGCTAGCCTGACGTCGCCAGGTGGTAGATGAGAGGGGAGTCGGTATACAAGAGAGAGCGAGAGAAAGACGTAGAAAGTAGAGAGATA
>NW_020870092.1:192257-197257 GCF_003789085.1 Penaeus vannamei | reverse complement strand
GCTATCGTTATCATCATGAACATTACCATCATCATTACCATTATTCTTATCAATACTATCACTACTATTGTTATTATCATCATTATTATTGTTATCGTTATTGTTGTTGTTATTATCATATTATCATTAATATTGCCTTATCATTCTTCTTTTTATTGTTATTATTATTAATGTGATTGTCATCATTATCATTGTAATTTTAATCATTATCTTCATTATTATCACTAATATCATCATTATTATCAGTATTATCATAAACATTATTTCTACTATCAATATTATTAACATTGTTATTACTATCGGTTACTATATCATCATTATTACGATTATAGTTATTATATCATTATCATATATAACAAGAACAAAGAGAGAGAGAAGTGTTGTGTGAGAGAGTGAACAGAAGAGGAAAGAGAGAATGAAAGAGAGGAGAGAGAGAGAGAGGAAAGAGGATGGAGAGAGAGGGAGGAGAGAGAGAAAGAAGGAGGAGAGAGAGAGAGAGAGAGAGAGAGAGACAGAGAGAGTGATAGAGACAGATAGATAGATCGATAGATAGATATGATGAAGAAGAGATAGATGAGCGAGAGGAGAGAGGGAAGAGAGAGAGGAGAGAGAGAGAGAGAGAAGAGAGAGAGAAGAGAGAGAGAGAGAGAGAGGAGAGAGAGGAGAGAGAAAGAGAGAAGAAGAGAAAGAAGAGAGAAGACAGAAATTAAGGAAACAAAAAACCTATTCATAACACCCTTCCAAACCTGCAGTGTGTTTATATTTTTTTTTTTTTTTTTTTTGTTTTTGAGCGTGTCAGAAAAAAAAAACAACAGAATTTGATACACTCTTACACCTGGGCCCTTTTGTAAATGCATCTACCTACTCATTCAATTTTCATATAATTTGACAACAATCATGTTTTTTAATCTTTATTCGAGATACACTTCCATGAAGTCACATACAGGGGAATATATCATGTGAAGATAGATAGATACATAAATAGATAGATAGCAGAAAGAGAGAGGGGAGAGATAGATAGATAGAATGATAGATAGATTTAGATAGACGAGGAAGAGAGAGAGGGGGAGAAGAGAGAGATAGATAGATAGACGGGGAGAGAAGGAGAGAGAGGGATAGGGAGAAGATATAGATGAGAGAGAGAGGAGAAAGAGAAAGAGAGAGAGAAAGAGTAGATAGAGAGAGAGGGAGAAAGAGATAGATAGCGAGAAGGGAGAAAAGAGAGAGAGAGGGAAGAAAGAGAGAGAGAGAGGGAGAAAGAGAGAGAGAGATAGAGATAGATAGAGAGATAATGAGAAGATCACGAACGGTGGTTTCCTTTGTGTGTGTGTGTGTGTGTATGTGTGTGTGTGTGTGTGGTGTGTGTGTGTGATAACTATTGCTGAAGAAATGCAATTACTAATAACAACCTCTTGAAAGTGACATAAATTCAGGTAGCACATAATTAAACTGAAACTCACTCTCCCTCCCCCTTCCTCCACCTACCTTCCCTCCCCGTCCTCTCCTTCCTCCCTCCATCCGTTCTGCTAACCACCACCTCCCATCTCTCTCCCAACCACTCTTTCTCATCCTATCTTCTCTCCACCCTTGCTCCCATCCTCTCTCTCGTCACCTCGTTCCCTTCCTCCCTCTCTCTCTCTCGTCACTCAACCGTTTCCCTCCTCCAACTCCCCTCCCCTACTCCCTCATCCCCACCTAAGGCATTCCCTTTTCCCCCATCCGGTTTCTCTCTCACCTTCCCTTCCCCTCTCACCTCTCCTCTCTCCTCCTCCTCCCGTTTCCCTCCTTTACCCTTTCCCCTCCCATGTCCCTTCCCTTCATACTCTCTCTCTCTCCCTCCCTCCCCATCCCCGCCCTCCACGTTTTTTTTTCAGCTCAAAATACGTCATATTCACAATCAGAGTCACAGGGGTATTTCCTTTCAAGGCCATATATCCTAACACACCAATGTTGCTCTGCCGCAAGTATGAGTCACTGAATATTTTTCCAATGGCGAAAGTTATTAAAATGTAGAGTGGCGAATGATAAATTGTTATCCGTAACGAATTCAGTAACTATCTCTTTTTTTTTAAATTTATTAAATTTTTTTTTTTTGTCGTGTAAAAGAAAGAAGAAGGGAAAGAAAAGAAGAAAAAAAAGGAAAGCCAAAAAAAGATAAAAATAATTAAGATGGGGAGAAGGAAACAAAGGTGAATATTGTCTTAATAGATCAGAAGTACCTCTTTTTTTTTTTTTAATGTCGTGTAACGAAAAGAGGAGAAAGAGAGACAACGATAAATGATTAAGATGGAAGAAGGAAAACAAAGGTGATAATGTGTCTTAATAGGATTCAAAGAACTCTTTTGTTTTTTTTTTATTCGTTGTAAAAGAAAGAGAAAGAAAGAGAGACAGACGATAAAAAAAAGATGAAAAGAAACAAAAAAGGTGATATGAGTCTTACGAAAAAGGGCTGGGTGTAAATAAAGATGAGATGGACATGAGGTGGAATGCGCAATATAAAGAAATCTTGGCATCTGACCTGCCTTGCTAGACTAGCCAACGGTTATCACAATATCGGAATAAAGGAACAGACAAGGAGAAGTGGAGAAAAGGAGAGAAGAGAGGAGAGAGGAGAGAGAGTAGATGAGGAGAGAGAGAGAGGAAGAGAGGAGAGAGAGAGAGAGAAAGAGAGAGGAGCGAGAAGAGAGAGAGAGAGAGAGAGAGAGAGAGAGCCCAGACAGACAGACACGCGTAAAGACAACAAAATATTGATAATGAAGGACACATGGATAATAATAATGATAATATGATCATAAAATGAAATTGGAATGATAAAACAGGAAATAAATGGTAATGATAATAATGCTATGGCTAAAAAACAATACCAATGAATAAAGATTAATTAATAAAAAATTTATAACATAACGCTTAATAATGGAGGTAAACAATGGAGGCAGTGAGATAATGAATGATATCAGTAACATAATTATGTATCATCTAACAGTATAAGAGCCGTCATATTACTCTATGGAAAAAGTCAAATTCATATTTGGATTCAACAGGCTAAATTGAGGTAGGCTATGCGTCTATACACGCACGAACTAATTAAATTATTATCTCATTATTATATTGTTATTTTCTTATCATCAACTCAAAGTCATCATTATTATTATTGTTATTATTTAATATTAGCATCATCATTATCAATGATGTGATTGTTATCATTATATTCATTATCATCATTCATCATTATTATTGTTACATCATTATCAATAATTTATTATTGTTATTATATTATTACATCATTTATTTTGCTATCATGTAATTATCAAAATCGTCATCAATAGTTGTTATTATCACCATCAATCATCAAATAAATTATTGTACTAGGGTCATTAAATCATCATCAATTATTGTTATTATCATCATCTTCATTATTGTCACTATTCATTATCATAATCATTATTTGGGTTATTTATTATTATCATACATCATCATCAATTATGTTACTCTTGGATACCCATAATCAATCAATCATAATTGGGGGCTATTATTCATTAAACCCGCCCTCATAGCCGTATTATTGTTACTACCATTATCATCACCATTATTTATTATTTCCTTATTATTACTTATATTATATTTGATTTGTTTTCATTTATTTATTTAATATTTACACCACCTCGTTCTCGGGCCTTGGTGAATGAACGGACTTAAAAAAAAAAAATTAAACATGGATGCACTTTACAGTTCCAGTCAACAGCTGCAAGCATATTACATTTAATATATATGTTTTTTCTTCATTTTTAATGTATGGCTTTGGGATTTTTTTAAATTAATTTTTCTTATTTATATTCCGTCTTTAATTTTTTGCTTTTTTTTATTATTTGTTTTGGAAGTTTGCGTCCAGAGTGATTTATGTTCGTATGTGAAGCTTAACGAAAAATGTGAATTTGTTTATCTTAGAAAAAAGGGAACAGAGAGAGAGAGAGAGAGAGAGAGGAGAAGAGAGAGAGAGAGAAGAGACCGAGAAGAGAGAGAGAGAGAGAGAGAGAGAGAGGAGAGAGAGAGAGAAGAGAGAGAAAGATGAAGAGGGAAAGATTAAATAGATAGATAGATAGATAGATAGATAGATAGATAGAGAGATGGAGAGAGAGAGAGAGCGAGAGAGTAGAGAGAAGAGAGAGAGAGAGAGAGAGAGAGAGAGAGAGAGAGAAAGAGAAAGGGAAAGATAAAGTAGAGATAGAATAGAGATAGTAGATAGATAGATAGAGAAGAGATGAAGAGAGAGAGAGAGAGAGAGAGGAGAGGAGAGAGAGGAGAGAGAGAGAGAGAGAGAGAGAGAGAGAGAGAGAAGAGAGAGTAGAGAAAAGAGAAAGGGAAAGATAAAAATAGATAGATGAGTAGAGGATAGAATAGATAAGATAGATAGATAGATAGATAGGATAGATAGATAGAGAGAGAGAGTAGGAGAGAGGAGAGAGAAACTGAAGGAGAGAAGAGAGCGGAGAAAGGAATAGATATATAGATAGATAGTAGATAGACTAGCGAGAGAGACAGTCAGAAGAGATATGACAGCAAAGAATAATATCGTACAAACCTATGACTATTCTTTATTCATATGGTAGTCATTTATAAGGCTGCAGCACAGAAAATCGTACGTTGTGTTTCTCATATCTTTTTTTGTGCATCAACTACAGAATGCGTGTGTGTGTTTAATTTTCCGAAGCAAAAACAAGAAGAAGAACGAGGCACACAAATGGATTTAGAAGTGCACGTTAGTGGAAAAAATCTGCAAGAAGAGAGAGAGAGAGAGAAGAGAGAGAGAGGGAAGGGAGAGAGAGAGAGGGGGGGGAAGGAAGGGAGAGAGTGGTGAGTGAGTGAATGAGAGAGAGAGAGGAGAAAGAATGAGAGAGAGAGAGAGAGATGAGAGAAGAGAAGAGAGAGAGAGGAGAGAGAGAGAAGAGAGAGAGAGAGAGAGAGAGGAGAGAGGAGAGGAGAGAAGAGATGAGAGCAGAAAG
>NW_020870092.1:175000-190449 GCF_003789085.1 Penaeus vannamei | reverse complement strand
ATTCTCTCGGTGTCTTCTGCGTCGGTAGCCTCGCCCAGGTCGTCGCTTAGTTCTCGGGTAGATTCTCCGGGCACCCTCTGCGTCGGTAGCCTCGCCCAGGTCATCCCCGCGACTCCTAGGCTTGGGTAGATTCTCCAGGGCACCTTCTGCGTCGGTAGCCTCGTCCAGATCAGGTCAACCTAGGCTCGCCCAGGTCATCCTAGCGCGTCGCGGATCGTGGTGTCCCCCGCGATTCGCAGCCAAAAAGGTTCTTATTAATTCTGCACGAATATTATTCCGACAGAGAGGGAGAGTGAGAGGAGAGGAAGGAGAAGGAGAAGGAGAAGGAGAAGGGAGAAGGAGAAGGAGAGGGAGAGGGAGAGGGAGAGGGAGAGGGAGAGGGAGAGGGAGAAGGAGAAGGAGAAGGAGAAGAGAGAAGGAGAAGGAGAGGGAGAGGAGAGGGAGAGAGAGGAGAGGAGAAGGAGAAGGAGAAGGAGAAGGAGAAGGAGAAGGAGAGAGGGAGAAGGAGAGGGAGAGATAGAGAGAGAGAGACCTTTTGTCTTGTTTATGTCTTTTAGGAAGGATGATGATGATAGTGATGATGAAGAAAAGAAAAGCGATGAAGAAAAAAGGAAAAAGAAGAAAGAAAGAAAGATAAAGAAAGGAGAAGAGAGAATTGTCTGTGCAATCCTTGATGTAGCGGCCGTCGCTGTGGACGGACTGGGGGGGTCGAGGGCAGGTTAATTGATGTCTTCAAGGATTCGTCTTTTGTTTTCTTCTTTTTCTTTTTCTCTTTTCTTTTCTATTACTATTTTTCGTTTTCGTTTCTTTTTTTTTCTTTTTTTCTTTCTATTTCTATTTTTTAGTGTCTTTTCGTTTTCTTTTTTTTATTATATATTTTTTTCTATTACTATTTTTCGTCTTTCGTTTTCTTTTTTATTTTTTTCTTTCTCTATTACTTTTTCGTTTTCTTTCTTTTCTTTTTTTTCTTTTCTTTCTATTACTATTTTTCGTCTTTCGTTTTATTTCTTATTTTTCTTTCTTTCTATTACTATTTTCGTATTTCGTTTTCTTTTTTTTCTTTTATTTTCTTTCTATCACTATTTTTCGTCTTTCGTTTTCTTTTTTTATTTTATTTTCTATTACTATTTTTCGTATTTCGTTTTCTTTTTTCTTTCTATCACTATTTTTCGTCTTTCGTTTTCTTTTTTTCTTTTATTTTCTATCTATTTCTATTTTTTTTTAATGTCTGTGTCTCTTGCGTGTGTCTTTAACGTCGCCTTGACACTGCGACACCCAAACCCACTTTCAGTCTGTCATTAACAGGGGCCATTACTCGCAGGCACACACGCGCTTGCACAGGCATGCAGGTACACGCTAGTCCACGCACCCACGCTCCCACGTACGCACGCACGCGCCTCGTTCGCTCGCTCGCTCGGCACACTCGCACGCACGCACGCACGCACGCACGCACGCACGCACGCACGCACGCACGCACGCACGCACGCAACACACACACACACACACACACACACACACACACACACACCACACACACACACACCACACACACACACACACACACCACAACACACACACACACACCACACCAACACACCTTACTCTTACTTTTCTTTTCGAACTTCCCCGAAATATTCGGGCTGTTCTCCCTCCCCCCCTCCCCTTCCCGTCCCCTCCCCTCCTCAGCCCCCCCCCCCTTATGTTTTTGAAAATAATTAATTTGGAAACGGACCTTCATTAATTCTATGACGAGTTGAATTGTCGGGGTTTGGCTTTGAGAATGCATTTCATATTTGGCATATTGTCACGAGTAGTGCGGAGGGTTTGAAGGACGAGAGGCGAGCTAAGCAAAGTGGCGAGGGGAAGGAGAGAGAGATAGATACGGCTGGGAGGGAGGAGGGAGGAGGGAGGGATGGAGTGAGCGAGATATAGAGAGGGAGGGGCGGAGGCGGAGGAAGCGGAGGGCAGTACAATACTAGGCGGGAGGGAGAGGCGAGAAGGGATCGCGGATGGAGAGAGAGAGAGTGAGAGGGGAGGCGACGCGGAGGTGAGGGACGGGAGGAGGAGGGAGGAGGAAGGGACGGGAGGAATTAGAGGTGGAGGGAGGAAGGACGAGGGAATAAGGGAGGAGAGAAGAGAGGGAGGGAGGGAGGGAGGGAGGCCGAGGGAGGGAGGGAGGGGGAGGAGGGGAAGAGCATGGAACTGGAAGGGACGGAGAGAAGTGAGAGAGATAGAGGAAGAGAGAGAAGACTCGTGGACGTGAGGAGAAGAGAGGATTGAAAGAGAGAAGGAGCAACCGATGAGACTCGCTGACGAGAACGAGCGACGAGGAGAAGGAGAGATAGGGAGCGAGAGATCAGAGCAGAGAGAGAGAGAAGCGAGGAGGGAGGGAATGTGGACCTGAGGATGAGAAAATCGGAAATGCGAAGCCAGCGGAGGAAAGATGGAATCGAACACGCGTTGGGAAAGAGATGAGAGAAGGAGGAAGGAAAGTGGAGGAGCTGACGGTTACCGTTTAAGGGCAGGCAGAGGATAAGAAGAAAGGAAAGAGGGGAGAAAGGAGAGGGAGAAGTGAGAAGGAGAAGGGAGAAGGAGAAGGATAAAGGATTAAGGATATGAAAGACGGGGAAGAGAGGGAGAAGGACGAGGAGGAGGGAGGAAGTAGAAGTGAGAGAAAGAGGAAAGATGAATACAAGAGAGGATAGAGAAAAGAGAAGAAAGAAAAGAAAGGAGAGAAAGAGAAGGCAAGAATGGAGAAAGGAGAAGGAGAAGGGAGAAGGAGAAGGAGAAGGAGAAGGAGAAGGAGATGAGAAGGAGAAGGAAGAAGGCAGAAGGAGAAGGAGAGGAGAGAGAGGGAGAGACGAGGCATGAAGAGAGAGCCCAGGAGAGAGAGCAGAGATAGATGATGAAGAGGAATGAGACGAGAGACGAGAGAGAAGAACGAGAGAGAAGAGAGAGAGAACGATTTAAGGTTAAGGAAAAAGGCTAAAAGAGAAAATGGTAGTGGGGCGGATAGAAAGAAAAATGGGTGAACTAAAGGCAAGCAGGGACACACATGCACAAACAATCGACACCACACACACACACCACACACACACCAACACACAACACACACCACACACACACACACACACACACACCCACCACTACACTTCCACCACAACCCACACACACACACACACTCAAACGTACACACGCATCTCAACAAAGTTTAGGTGGTGAGGAACAGTGGAGGGTAGAGGAGGCGGGAGGAAGGGGAACGGCAAAGGGTAAAGGCAGGGCGGGGGAGATATTACCTGTGTGCCATAACGGCGTTAACCGTAAATACTTGAAATAAGTACAACAAAATTCCTTCGGCTTGTCGATGCCGGCTCCATATTATTCTAACCCAAATCACCCGCGCGCATTGCCAGTGTCTTGGCGTTCTGCTGAGATGGGGCGTAAGGGGGGGGAGGGGAGAGTGGGGTGGAGAAGGGGATGGGTTCCATATGAGCGGGAGAGGGAGGGCGAATGGGAGGGAGGGAGGGTCTGTGGGAGGGCCGTAAGGGATGGGAAGGGGAGCGGGAGGGGAGGGGGAGAGAGGAAGGAAGGTAAGGGTGGGAGGGGGAGGGAGGTAAGGGTGGGGAGGGGAGGTGAGGGTAAGGTGGGAGGGCGAGGGGAGGAAGGGGATGGCACGAGGGGAGAGAGGAAGGAAGGGGTTAAGGGTGGGGAGAGAGGGCAGATGGGAGAGGGAGGAAGGGGATGGAGCAGCCCGAGAGAGGAAGGAAGGGTAGGGGTACGGAGCAAGGTAAGCGTGCGGTAGGTTGTTAAGGGGAGGGCTGGTGGGGTTAAGAGGGAGGGGCGTGGGTACGTTTTGCGTATTGAGCGGGCGGTGGATGGTTTGTGCGGGAGGGGGGAGGACCCAAGGGCTGGGCGGTGTGCGAGAAGGGAGTGCGGCCGTTCTGGTGATTTTTATGGGGAGGGCGGGATGCGGAAGGCAGCGATGGAACCTCGGCCGGAAGGGCACGCAGTGAGTGGCGCAGTAGTGCATGCATGCCTTTGACCGCGTGGTCAGTAGGGAGGGTGTCGGGAGGGAAGAAAGAAGAGGAATGGGGCGCAGAGGGAGCGTGATGGAGGAGGAAGATGGCGATGGGGGGAGGCACAGATACAGAGTGGCAGGGAGTTGGCAGGAGGGGGGAGGGGGATAGAGAGAGGGGGATAGCAGGGAGTGGGTTGAGGGGAGAACAAGAAAAGGAGAGGAGGAGGAGAAGAGGGAAGTAGGGAAGGGGGGCGGAGGGGGCAGGAAGAGTAGAGCGGGATGGGCGGGGAGGCAGAAGGAAGAAGGAGCGGAGGGTGGGAGAAGGAGAAGAAGAAGGTGGGGCATGGAGGTGAAGGAGAAGCAGAAGGAGGGGATGGTGAGGGGGAGGGGGAAGAGGAGAATGGCAGGAAGGAGAAGAGGTGGATGGGGCGGGGGAGGAGAAGGAGAAGCGAGAAGGAGGGCATGGCGGGGGCGGTGGAGGAGAAGCGAGGGAGAAGAGGGCATTGGGGAGGGAGGGAGAAGCAGAAGGAGAAGAGGGGATGGAGGGGGGGAGGAGAAAGGCAGAGGAAGAAGAGGGGATGGGGGGAGGAAGGCAACGCAGAAGAAGAGAGAGGGTAGGGGAGGAGGGCAGGGGGGATGGGAGTGGGCGTGTGAGCTGCAGCAATAATCGCGGAGCAACAGCGCCGGGGAATGTCGCGCAGGTGAACTAACGATGTCGATATTGACGCTACGCTTTTTTTACGGGCGTGTGTGCAAGTCGGCGGCGGGAGGTCCAGCCATGTGCGAGTGTGTCTGTTTGTCTACGCGTTTTTTTTATAGGTTTGCCTGTATCGGATACTGTGTTTTCAGTTGTCTTTGTGTCTCACCTGCGTGTATGTGCTGTAGGGGATATGATAGATATATAGAGAGACGAAGGGGAGAAGAGAGAGAGAGGAGGAAATGAAGAAGAAGTAAGAATGGAAGAAAAATGATGAGGTAAATCTAAAGAGGAGAAGGAGAAGTGGGAGGAGGAGTGAAAAGGGTATTGAGGCAGAGGAGGAAGAGGGGATGAGAGCCGAAGGACGAAGGGAGGAGTGATATGATGGGAAGATGAGGAGGACGGATGAGCAGAGAGAGAGTACGGAGGAAGGAAGGCAGAGAGACCATCGAGCGGGGAGAGGTATTGAGGAAGGAGGAGAGAGGAGGGCAGAGAGAGAGAGAGAGAGCGAAGAGAGAGAGGAGAGAGAGGAGAGCAGAGGGAGCATGAGGGAGAACAGCGGTTGAGGAGAGAGAAGAGAGGAGAGCGGAGAGAGAGGACGATGAGAGAAAGAGAGATATAGCATCGAAGATTAAATAGATTAGAATTGTAGATAGATAAGATCGAGAGCAGGACGAGTGAGAGAGAGAGAGGAGAAGAGGAAGTAGAGAAGAGAGAGAGGAGAGAGAGAGCAGAGAGAGAGAAGACGAGCATAGAGGAGAGAGAGAAGAGAGAGAGAGAAGAGAGAGAGAGAGAGAGAGATGAGAGAGAGAGAAGAGAGAGAAGAGAGGAGAAGAGAGAAGAGAGAGATGCGTGCGTGTTCGTATGTCTGTGCATAGGTGCGCGTGCTTGTTTTTATGTATGAATGTACATCCGTGCATGCGTGTACTCCCGTGCATAAGCGCTGTGTGCATGCGCGCAGCCCGGAGAGTAGCTACGTAGCACCCGTGGCCTGAGCGCCCGCCATGCCTCGTTGCCCAATCTCATCTCCTATGATTGGTCACACACTCGGCTCCACGTGTGTGTGTGTGTGTGTGTGCGGGGCCGGCTGTATCGATCCTGTTTTTTCGCCACTTGGCATGCTACTTCATTTTATTGATTATGACGTTGTTATTGTTATTCATCGTCGCCATCTTCATTATCATCGCAGATCGTTTTTTTTTTTTTGGGTGACGGTCGGCCATGATGTCGACCCGGCCGTTCCTTGGTTAAAAATAAGCATCGTGCTCTATGTAGAAAATTCATGCATTGCCGGCTGGTGGAGGTCGTTGCGTCTCTTTTTTTATTTTTGTTTTTTTCCTTTCTTTCTTTTTCAGCAACAACAGTTCTGGGAATCTTGCCTTCAAAGCATTCCAGGCGCGTCTTTGTGGACTCGCTACTGGCACGCTGTAAAAAATTAAAAAGGGGGTCAGAGTCCAGTCCCGCCTTCGGTTTGATCGACGACCGGGGGGGGAGGGGGGAGGGGGGGAAGGGGAAGGGGAAGGGGAGGGGGAAGGGGAAGGGGAAGGGGGGAGGGGAAGGGAGGGGGGGAAGGGAAGGGGAGGAAGGGAGGGGGGAGAGGGAGAAGGGGAGGGGGGAGGGAAGGGGGAAGGGGGGAAGGGGAGGGGGGCGGGTTGCTGTTTAGGGGCGCGGGTGTTGAGGGGTTGGGGCCGGGGCTGTACCTGGCGTTTGGGCGTTTGGGTGGGTGCGAGGGAGGGGGAGGGGTAGAAGTGGGTTTCTGGAGTGGGAGGGTGTAGGGGGGGTGGGGGTGGATTTTGGGGAGGGGGGAGTGGGGGGGAGGGGGTAGAGTGGGAGGGTAGAGTTAGGTTAAGATTGGGGGAGGGGGTTAGAGTTGGGGAGGGAGGTGTGAGAAGGCAGGACAGCGAGGGAAGGTGATTTGATGCGGTTAAGAGCTGAAGTGGCACCTGCATTTCTCCTCGCCTACTTTCTTTCTTTCTAAATTGACTTGTCATTTGATATATATATATTTGTACCTTTCCATCTTTCTCTTCATATATTATTTTCTCTTAGACTTTCTTTTCATTTTGTCTATTTCTTTCTTTTAAGTTTCCTTCGTTTTATCTTCTCTCTTCTCTTATGCTTCTTTGTAATGTGATAGTTAGTGTGGGTTTCCCCCGTCTTCCCGACTTGGGACCATTTGCAGGAAGGGTCCACCGGAGCAAACCAGGTCACGCGGGATGTCACAGGGTCAATGTCCGGAGCAAAATGAATTCAATTTGTTTTAATTTATTTTTTTCATTATTTTTTATTTTTTTATTTTTTTTTTTTATTTTATTTTTTTTTTTGTTCTAAGGGTGTCAAGTCTCGTCGGCGAGTCGTGAAAATATTTGTAAATTCTTTTTCTTATCATAGGAAAATAGATGGCTGTCTGTTGGTATATTGAGAAGTGTTATTCGGTTTCAAGTGAATGAGAGAAGTGTCTCCCTCAGCATATCAATAGCGAGTACTTGGCGCTTGGAGAAACCCTGGGAAGTGACTTTCTTGTGTTTAACTTGGTTTAAGGAGAAAGTTTTGAAAAAAGGGGTGAAGGAGATTTAATCCAGTATTGAATAAAGTACTTGTGATTATGTTATATTATGCACGATCGGGTGTGAGGACTTTTCCCCTTCAAAAATATGGCCAGATTCATTTTCTACGGACGCACGAATGCACGCACGCACGCCACGCACGCACGCACGCACGCACGCACGCACGCACGCCACGCACGCCACGCACACACACACACACGCACACACACACACCACACACACACACACACACACACACACACACACACACACACACACACACACACCACACACACACACACACACACACACACACCCACACACACACACACACCACACATACACCACACACACACACACACACACACACCACACACACATGCATATATTATATATGTATAATATATATGATATATATATATATATATATATATATATTTATTTATTTATTATTTATATTATTATATTTATTTATTTTTTAGAGAGAGAGAGAGAGGAGAGAGAGAGAGAGAGAAGAGAAGAAGAGAGACGAGAAGAGAGAGAGAGAGAGAGAGAGAGACGAGAGAGCGAGAGATGAGAGAAGCGAGCGAACTATATATGAAAACATAACACACACACACACACACACACACACACACACACACACACACACACACACACACACACACAACCACACAACACACACACACACACACACATATATATTATATATATATATAATATATTATAATATATATAATATATATATATATAATATATATATATATATAATATATATATATATATATATATATATAATATATACACGCACATATAAATACATTATACAATATACACATACGCATGCATATGCATATGCATATGCATATACACACACAAACATATATGTGTGTGTGTGCGTGTATATGTATTAAATACGCGCACCGCGCACACGCACACACACACACACACACACACACACACACACACACACACACACACACACACACACACACACACACACACACATATATATATTATATATATATATATATAGTATAATATACATACATACAATATATATATATATATATATAATATATAATATATATAGTATATATATATATATATATATATATACACGCACATATACATATACATTACATATCACACATACACATGCATATGCATATGCATATACATACACAACACAAACATATATGTGTGTGTGTGCGTGTATATGTATTAAATACGCGCACACACACACACACACACACACACACACAACACACACACACACACACCACACACACACAACAACACACACACACACACAACACACACCACCACACATTGCACGTACGCACGCAAGCACACGCGCACTTTTAAAAAATGTGACGTGTGGCTGTGTGTATGTATAAGTATGATACTTTCTTTGCTCTTCAAAGTGATAATAATGTAAAGTAGAAACAGCAAGTCATGCTACTCCTTGCAAGAAGACTTTTTTTTTTTTTTTTTTTTTTGCTGATTGACATGGACACGGTGCACGCATTGGCACCCCCTCCCCCTTCCCGTTCCCCCTTCCCCCTTTCCCCATATACCGGCGGTGCCACAAGAAGAACCCTTCTACTCTTCTCCACTTCTTCTTATACTCTTCTCCACTTCTTTCCTCTACTTCCCTTTCTTCCTGGTTTTCCCTTGCTCTCCATCTCCCTGCCCCCCCCCTTCCCCTCCTTTCCACCCCTCATTTGCCTTCTTCTCCTCTCTTTCTCTTCCTCCTCTCCTTCCTCTCCTTCTCCTATTATCCCTCTCTTCCTTTCCTTTACATTTGTCCTCCCTTCGTGTCCTTTTCCTTTCCCTCCTCTTCACTCCCCCTTCTTTCTGATTCTTCCTTCTCTTCTCTCCACTCTCTCCTTTATTTTTTTCCTCCTTATTCCCTTCTCTTCCCTCTTTCCGCCCCCCCTCCTCCTCGCTTCCCCCTCCCTTCCTCCTCTCTCTTTTTCCCCCTCCCTTTCCGTCCTCCCCACTTCCCTTCCCTTCTCCTCACCCAACTCTACCATCCCCTCCCTTCCCATAATCCCCCTCCCCTCCCTTCCTCTCCTCTCTGCTTTCCCCTCCCTTCCTCTCCTCTCTGCTTCCCCTCCCTTCCCCTCTTCCCACCCCGTTTCTTCTCCTCCTCCCACTCTCCCCCTCCTTTCCCTCTCCACTCCACCTCCCTTCCCTTCCACCCCACTCCACCTTACCCCCTCCCTTCCCCTCTTCCCCTCCTCATCCTCACCCCTCCCCTCCCTTCCCTCCACTTCCCCCCTTCCTTTCCACCCACTCCCTTACCCCCCTGCCTTCCCCTCTTCCCTTCCTCCCCCCTCCTTCCCTCCTCATTCCCCCCACCCTTCCACCCCACTCACCATAACCCCCTCCCTTCCCCTTTCCCCTTCCACCCCACTCCACCTTACCCCCCTTCCCACCCCCTTCATTCCCCTCCTCCCCGCTGCCCCTCCCTTCCTCTCCACCCACTCCACCTTCCCCCTCATCCTTCCCCTCTTCCCTCCTTCATGCTCCCCATATCCTCCTCCCTTCCCCTCTTCCCCACTACCTCCCTACCCTCTCCACTCCCCCCCCCACTTTAATCCAGATTGTAGGTAACTGGCTGTCCTTCCAGCTGCATGTTTCGGGTCCGTCCTGGATTGTGGTTTGTTTACCCTTTGGCGCGGGGCTGTTGTTGCGGGGTACGTTGTGTTGTGGTTACAGCATTGTAGGTTGGGGGTGGAGGTGTGGGGGGATGGTGGGGTGTGGGTGGGAATTGAGTGGGGTTGGGTGGGGGGGTGGCGGTGTGTGGGGGGTTAGGTGTGGGTGTGGGGGGTTTTTAGGGTGGTGAGGTGGGTGTGTGTGTTGTGTGTGTGTATGTATGTGCGTGCGTGCGTACGTGTTTGTGATTGCATATTTTGTATGTATATGTTTTTGATATATACCTTTTCATACCTTTTCAGTGAAAAGTTTTTTTTTGCGAATCAGGTGATTTATTTTATTTATTTATTTTCTTTATTTTTTTTTTTTGCACTGATATATTTGCTATCGCTCTTGTTTCAGTCTATAAAAAAATATTTTCCTTCTCTATTTCCTTCACGTGGATTGTATTGATATTTTATTTTGTATTTTAATTTTATGTTTTTTTGTATTTTAATTTTATTGTTTTATTTATATTTTATTGTATTTAAGATTTTATTTTGTTTTATTTTTATCTTATTTGTATTTTGTAACTTTTATTTTTATTTCTATTTTATATTTTTTATTATTTTATTTTGTTATTGATTTTTTTTATTTCTTGTTTCAGGTAAAGGCGATCGAGAAGCGAAATCTTCCCGTCGACGGTTGGCAGGCGGTGAATCGGAACGAGAAGCTCTTTGTTTGCCCGGTTAATATGGCCTCCAGGATGAGAGGGAGGCGGTAGGAGGCTAGGGAGAGGAGGGTAGAGGAGGGTAGGGGTGGGTGGGGGAGGCAGATGGGTAGGTTAGAGTGGGTGGGTAGGAGGGTGGGGAGAGGATGGTAGGTATTGGGTTGGGTATGGGAGTGGGGTAGGGGAGGGGAGGGGATATGGATGGGGTTAGAGGTGGAGAGAGTGAGAGGTAGGTGGTGGGTGGAGGTGTTAGGGGATGGGTGTGGAAGAGGAGGGGTAGGGAGGTGGGGGGAGGTGAGGTAGCGTGGGTGGGGGTGGAGGGTTAGGGGATGGCGGAGAGGGGTAGGGGAGAGGGGGGGGTAGGGGAGAGGGTAGGAGGGGTAGTAGTGTGTGGAGAGGAGGGGTAGGGGAGGGGTGGGTTGATGACAGGTGGGGGGGAATTGAGGAAGGAGGGTGGGTGGGTCTGTCTCAGGTGTGAGAGGAGGTTAGGGGAGGAAAGAGGAGGGAAGGGTAGAGATGGGATGGAGTGGGGGAGGGTGATGGGAGTGGGAGTTGAGGGAAGGAGGGTGGAGAGAGGAAGGAAGGTGGGTCGGGAATGGGTTCTCCAGGTTTGAGAGGGGAGGCAGTTGGAGGGATTATGGGGGTGGAGGTGAGGAAAGGGAAGTTTGTGGGTTTGTGAGTATGAGAGGGAGTTAGTGGATATGAGATCGGGGGGGAGTGAGGAAGGAAGTGGGAGGTTGAGGAGGGAAAGTATGTGGGTTTGGGTGGTGGTGTCTCCAGTATGAAAGGGAGAGTTAAGGATGGGGGGGTTGAGAAGGAAGGTGGTGGGTTGGTGGGTGGGGGAGGAGGAAAGAGGAGAGGGGCGGAGTTGAGAAGGGAAGTGGTGGATGGTGGTTATCTCTAGGTTTGATAGTGAAGGGACGGAAGGAGGAGGATTGGGAGGAAGGAACAAGAAGACAGGAAGGAGAGAGGCAGCAAGCAGGGAGGGAACGAGTGATGAAGAAGGGAAGTGAAACCGAAAAACAGGAAGAAAGGAAGAGGGAAGAAGAAAGACATGCGTCAATCGAATCACCAACTTTAAGATGTTATTGCGCTTCCAAGGCCTGTCCTTGCAGTATTCTTTCTATGAGGGAACAGGCCGATGGATAGCGTGTCCATCCACTTCTCCGTTTTCCCTCTCTTTCCTCTCTCTCTCTCTCTTCTTTCTGTCTTTCTTTTTTTCTTTCTTTCTTTCTGTCGTTCTCTCTCTCTTTCTTTCTGTCTGTCTCTGTCTCTCTCTCTATCTCTCTCTCTTCTCTTCTCTCTCTCTCTCCCCTCTCTCTCTCTTGTCCTCCACCTTTTACTCCTCTTTTCTTCGCAATCCATCAGACCCTCCTTTCTGGATATCTTTTCTTATCTTTCTTATCTCTTTTCCCTTCCCCTGTCTCCCCTTCTTCCATTCTCACTAACCCTCTGTGTCTTACATTCTTTTTCTTTTCTTAATTCTCCTTCCCCTTCTTTTATTGTCCTTCATACATTTCCTTTATGCATATTTACTCTTCTTTCTTCTTTCTTTCTCTCGATCCATGTTTCTTTCCTTGGCATACACGCGACGTATCCCGCCCGCACGCCCGCACGCTTGGCTGGCCCGAATCCATCGCCGTAATGGATCAGGGATTAAATTGGAACAGCGCACGGCTGCACGACACGCTAGTTACTGGCGAACATGGGGGGGGCTCGTTGGATTGTTCCCTTGGCGCGACGGGACAGGAAGGGGACACTGGACACAGACATGACACACCAACATATAGTACACACTCAAACACAACACACGCACATACCTCAACAAACAACAACACACGCACACCTCATAAGCACACACACACGCACATACCCTCACAAACACACACGACACACTCACATGCAGACACACAAACACACCACACAACAACACACCACACATCAACACACACACCCACACCACACACACACACACACACACACCACAACACACACACACACACACACACACACACACANTGTGTGGTGCTCCCTGACCCTGTGTTGCGCTGCTCGTGTGTGTGTGTGTCTCTTCTCTCTCTCTCTCTCTCTCTCTCTCTCTCTCTCTCTCTCTCTCTCTCTCTCTCTCTCTCTCTCTCTCTCTCTCTCTCTCTCTCTCTCTCTCTCTCTCTCTCCCCCTCCTTCCTCCTTCCTTTCTCTCCCTCACTATGTATTCCCGTTTTCATTTTTGTTGTTACTGTTATGTTTATACTTGTTGTTCTATTTATTATTGATATTGTCATCATTATTGCTGTTGCTGTTGTTATTGTTAATATTATGGTTGTGAGTAGTAGGAGTAGTTTTATTATTATTATTTTTGTTGTTTTTGTTATTATTATCATTAGCATTGGTAGCATTTTCTTATGCTTGATTGGAATGTATTCGTTATAAAAGCTAATTAAGGATGTCTTACGATTCTCATAGTGTGTGTGTATCTATGTATGTGTGTGTGTGTGTGGGGGGGGTTAATGTTATTATTTGTGTCTGATTCCTTTATTTACATTATTAGTTTGCCATTCTGATGTTTAGAAAAAAAACGATTTTTTCTCTTTTTTTATTATTTTCATTTCTATTTTATTTATTCATAATTTTTATTTATATATTTATTTTTTGTCCGGTACTTATTAGGATTAAGAGCAAAATTTTATGTTAGCATTCAGATTACATATATTTTGTAGCAGAAATAATGGCGTAGATCTGGAAAATTAGGTAAAAGTCTGCCGTTAAATTTCTGATTTCCCTTATTTTCTCTCTTTCCAGGTAGGCGCCTTTTACGAGTACGAGTGCGAGGAAAAAGGTGGTATCATTTTCGGTTTATTAGTTGCAAATAGTGTCCGTGGACATAAAGATTGTGATTATCTTCAAATGTTACTATTTGGGATACCTGTGTGTGTGTCCTTGTGTGAAAGGGAAATATGTTTATACAGATATGCATTTGCTTGTATATATATTGTGTGTGTATGTGTGTGTGTGTGTGTGTGTGTGTGTGTGTGTGTGTGTGTTTGTACAATTATCGCGCACACACACATACACACACATACAAACAAAGTATATAAAGTATATAACTCCATGGCCTACATATCAAGAAAAATGAAATATATATTAAGAATAGCATATCTCCAAATACAGTTTGAGTGATATTCTTGAACCTGTAAGTATCCATTTTTCATCTTGAAGTTGGGTCCTGTGGGTGGCCTTTGACAGATGGCAGCCGCTGAGGAGTCGAGGTTGCGAGAGGTGCTGCTGGTGGCTCTGCTGTTTGGCGTGGGCGCTCTCAGTCCCGTTGGCAGCTGGTCTCTCGCGGGGTTCCCTTCCGCGCGCGCCTTGAAATTTCCCCGGGCCGGATCCGAAGGCAGGCGCCGCAGGAACCTCCCCTCGCTCAGCTCTCGTCGCTGCTCTGTTTGCCTCAAGGGATTTTGCCAACGCGTTCTCTCTTCATTTTTTCTTTTTTTGTGTGTATGTGTGTCTGTGTGTGTAAGTAGAGGAATTCGAGCCTTGTCCCCATTATTGCGGCATAATCGCATCACCCTTTTTCGTAAGTAATGATAGGTCATCTTTGCTGAGTATCTCTAGAGCTGGCAGGAATGGTGGGCTCACCTTCTTCGGCGTTGGCGATCCCCTGTAGGGACCTTCTCGCAGCTGCAGAAAGACTCGATGAAGTCAGCCACTTGCATTGTAAGGGCGACGGGCGTGCAGTTCGACGAGCCAGCTTCAGAGGAGGCTCTCTCGGTCGCCCAGGCTTCGAGGGAACGAGCGTTTGGTTCCCCGTTGTAGCTTTCTCAACATACATGCACACATACATACATATGTATCACACACACACACACACACACACACAAGACACACATAGACACGCATATCTATATGTATATCTATATGTATATAAATTTATGTATGTGTTTATATACACATGCATAAATACATACATATATATATATATATATATATATATATATATATATATATATATATATATATATATATATATATATATATATATATATGTATATATATATATATATATATATATATATATATATATATATATATATATATATATATATATATATGTACATGCGTACACACATACATACGTACACACACACACTCACAGATGCGTATATATATATATATATATATATTATATATATATATATATATATATATATGTATGTATATATATACATATATATATATATATATATATATATATATATATACATATATATACACACATATATATATATACATATATATACATATTATATATATATATATATATATATATATATATATGTTTATGTATATATATGTTTATGTATATATATATATATATATATATATATATATATTATATATGTGTGTGTGTATATGTATATGTATATGTATATAAATTTATGTATATATGTGTTTATATATACATGCATACATGCATACATACATACAAACAAACATACATATATAGATACATGCATACACACATACATACGTACACACACACACACACAGATGCGTGTATATATATATATATATATATATATATATATATATATATATATATATATATATATATATGTTTATGTTTATATGTTTATATATGTATATATGTATATATATATATATATATATATATATATATATATATATATATATATATATATATATGTATATATATATTATATATATATATATATATATATATATATATATATATATATATATATATATATATATGTATGTATATTATATATATATATATATATATATATATATATA
>NW_020870092.1:150000-155000 GCF_003789085.1 Penaeus vannamei | reverse complement strand
ACACGCACACAGGCACGTTCACACAGGCTCACTCATTCACTCGCACACACACTCACTCATTCACTCGCACACACACACACACACACACACACACACACACACACACACACACACACACACACACACACACACACACACACACACACACACACACACACACACACACACACACACACACACACACACACACACACACACACATACACACACACACACATACACACACACACACACATAAACACACACATACATACACACAAAACAAACTCACCCTCAGATGTACAAGAAAAGCCAAAGAAGAACATAAGCAAGTCAGTGTCAAGACAAAAGCTAAGGTCGTCACTCATTACAAAGAGTATGAAAGAGTATGACAGAACGAGAGCAAGGGGCGGGGAAAAAGACGAATAAGAAGAGTGGGTTACGACGAAAAAGGATGATGTATAAGAGAGAGAGGGAGAGAGATAGAGGGCGAGGGGGAGGGAGGGGAACGGGGAAGGTGAGGGAGAAGTAGAGAGAGGGAGGGAGGAGAGAAAAAGAGAAAAGAGAAAGGAGAGAGGGAGAGGAAGTGAAGGCAACAGGAAAATCGGTTGACGGAACCGACACCGGCGCTGCAGTCTGCATGACCCAGGGTTTTTTTTTCCTATTTTCTGCGCGACCCGGGTATTGAGCCGTTGCCAGTCATCGCTCTCACGTCGCGAGCGAGACTGCATTGTAGCGAGGGTACCAACTGGGCCATTATCAGCGTGTCTGTTTATCGGAGGCCATTGCTCGAATATTAATTTCGTATTATCGACGTCCCGGCCATGCTAAGTACAAATGCCCCGCGCGCTGCATGCCAAGCGCCGGGGGAGAGCGGTCGGGTCTGTTTCTTACGCGGACACGTTCGTGCGTCACAAGACACGTTTTAGATTCTGATGCTTTTTTAAGACACGTATCAAAGGATTTAGAAGCGCGATGACTCGGGTTGAATCGGCAAAGCCCCGCCGAGACGCTGTCGGTACTGCGAGGGGGAGGGGGGGAGGGGTAAGGGGGGGGATTGAGGCGAGACGGAGAACGTAAACCTCGGTCTCGTTCTCTTGTGTTCGTCGGTGGGATTGGCTCTTTGTTTTTGTTTTTTCTGTGTTCTTTCTCTTCGTTTTGCATTCGGGTCTGTTTTTTTTTATAAGATTCGTGGTCTCTTCTCTCTCGTCTCTCTCTCTTCTCTTCTCTCTCTCTCTCTCTCTCTCTCTTCTCTCTCCTCTCTCTCTCTCTCTCTCTCTCTCTCTCTCTCTCTCTCTCTCTTCTCTCTCTCTCTCTTTCTCCTTCTCTCTCTCTCTCTTTCTCCTTCTCTCTCTCTCTCTCTCTCTCTCCCTTCTCTCTCTCTCTCTCTCCTCCTCTCTCTCTCTCTTCTCCTTCTCTCTCTCCTCTTCTCTCTCCTTCTCCCTCTCTCTCTCTCTCTCCTCTCCCCCTCCTCTCTCTCTCTCTCTTCTCTCCTTTTCCCTCCCTCTCTCTCTCTCCTTCCCATTTGTCACTCACCTTCACTATCTCTTTTTTTGATTCTCTCTCATTCTCCCTTCTTCTCTGCATCTTTATCGTTCCGTCTGTATTTTTTCTATGCGTTTCGTGTTTTTTCTGTCTGTCTGTCTCCCCCCCTCTCTCTCTCTCTCTCTCCCTCTCTCTCCTCTCTCTCTCTCTCTCTCTCTCTCTCTCTCTCTCTCTCTCTCTCTCTCTCTCTCTCCTTCTCTCTCTCTCTCCTCTCTCTCTCTCTCTCTCTCTCTCTCTCCCTCCCTCCCTCCTCCCTCTTCTCTGTCCCTCATCCTCTCCTTTCGTCACTCACCTTCACTACCTCTTTTCACTTTCTCTCTCATTCTTCCTCCTCTGCATCTCTTTCTCTTTCCGCCTCTGTTGCTCCTTTTGTTTCCGCCCCGATGACACGCCCCCCCGCCTCCCCACCGTGTATCCGGCTTCAAAGCTTGTAAAATATAGCCCGACGAGGTGAAGATTAGCGATCCAGGTCACACCTCCCCTCTCTCACCTGGCCTGGGTCGCGCCTTATTTGCGGACTCAGCTTTTGCACGGGGCTGGTTTCCGCTGCCTCGCCTTGTGATTTAACTCGGCTATTGTGGCTGCACATATAGCGGGGCAGTGTGATCTGATGTGGGGCAGATACGTACACGGACTCACGTACACAGATAGATGAACACGTAGGCAAGCCCCCACGCGTGCACATAGATACAGACACGGCGCACATAGACACATACACACGCGCACACACACACACACACACACACACACACACACACCACACACACACACACACACACACACACACACACACACACACACACACACACACACACACACACACACACACACACACACACACACACACACACACACACACACACACACACCCTCAGCAACCATTCCCATTTACAAACCGCGCCGTAATATAAACCTCCACTTTATACAAATGTCCCCGGGCTTGTGAGGCATGGCGTTCTGGGCTGCGGATGGGGTCGTGGGCGGCACTCGACCCTCCTACCCCAGGCGCTGTCCCTTCCGCCCACGTACAGCTACCTGGGTTCATGTGTGTCTCTGTGTATGTGTCTCTGTCCGAGTGGAGGCCATAGATGGGTAAATAGGCGTGGAATGGGTGTAGTACTAGTATGGAGCAAAGGCTTTTTATGTGCACTAGGAAGGGAGAGGTAGAGACTCCTTTTAGACCCAAAAGTATCATGACTTGTAAGAGTGAAGGAATCAGTCTGTGCCGTAGAACACTCACCGTTCTCATTTCTTGTTAATTACTTGAAGAAAGGAAGAGAGAAGGAAAAATGTGTTTATATACATACACATACCTATGTATGTGAGTCTGTGTGTACGTGTGTGTCTAGTTAATTAGGGAAGGGAAAAGAAAGAGAAGGGGGGGAGAAAGAGAAACGCACACAAGATTGTGTTGACGTAATCGCCACCTTAGTGTTATCACAGCTCATCACTTTTATAAACGATAACACGCACTTTGCCAATCCATATTAATCCTCGGGTCAAAGTGTGTGGCGAGGGGAGGCGAGTGGAGGCGAGCACAATGAAGTGTATGACGAGGGGAATTCAAGAGACGAAGTGTGAGGCGACGTGATGCGAGTGGAGGCGAGGACAATGAAGTGTATGACGAGGGGGATTCAAGAGTCAAAGTAAACCGCAGGCGAAGAAAGGCAGACAAAAAGTTCTTCAGGTGTAAACAATACGAGGCCTGCGTCTGTCCTTGTACCTCCGTGTGTATTTTGAAGCCGTGTGCCGCCTCGTCGACAAACGCCCCTTGCCCTAGTTATGGGCGGCGTTTTCAGACATTTTCACGGTTCGTTTGCTCGGTTGGTGGCTCGGCAGGTGACGGGGCGCACATATTTTGTTTTTAATTGTACTTGTGTTAGGAAGCGTTGGCTGGTGAGGGAAGAGAGGCGGAAAGACGAAGGAAAATGAGAAAAGATTGGAGGGAGGGAGGGAAAGGGGAGAAGGAGGGAGGGAAAGGGGAGAAGGAGGAGGGAGGAAAGGGGGGGAGGGAGAAGGAAGAGAGGAGAAGAGGGGAGGGAGGGAAAGGGGAAAAGGGTGGAGGGAGGGAAATGGGAGAAGGATGGATGGAGGGAGGGAGGGAGGGAGAAGGAGGGATGTAGGAGGGAAGGAAAGGGGAGAAGGATGGATGGAGGGAGGGAAAGGGGAGAAGGAGGGATGGAGGGAAAGGGGTGAAGGAGAAGGGAGAAAGAAAAAGAAAGAGAGAGAGAGAGAGAGAAAGGAGGGGGCAGGGAGGTGGATATATGTGAAGATAGATCAAAGCTAATCAAACGATAATGAAAGAAGAGAGCGAAGAGCGTGCGTGGGAGCAAGGCAAGGACGGCCAATAACAAAGCGGTGAGTCACTAAAGCACAACCGCCGCTCACACACGCGCACATACACACATACATACATAAACACACACACACGAGAAATGAAAAATAGAATATACAAAAGCAAGGACGAGAAGGGCGTGCGGGGCTGACTTCTCTGTCCATTCAACTTTAAGCAAGGCGACGGCGGGCGCTGGTTGGCTGACGGCACCCCGTGTGGGCGTGCGGCCCGGCTCTCTCAATGGGCCCGCTTACTTCATTCACGTACCTGCGCCATAGTCGGGTCTGGGGGAGGGGGAGGGCGGAGGGGGGGGTTGAAGAGGGTTGCTAGATACGGGGGGGGGGAGGGGGAGAGGGAGTGACAGATGGGGCTGGGGGCGTCGGAGGGAGAAAGGGAGAGCGCAGGAGTGAAGAAGCGTTGGAAGAAGGTGCATAAGGAAGTCATGGCGTAGAAAAGAGAGGAGGAGAGAGTGGAGGGCTGATGAATGAGTGTGTAAATAAGGGTAGGTAGTATGTAGTGGTGAGATGTTTAGGGAAATATAATTAGAGCAAGAGAGAGAGGAGAGAAGAGAGAGAGAGAGAGAGAGAGAGAGAGAGAGAGAGAGAGAGAGAGAGAGAGAGAGAGAGAGAGAGAGAGAGAGAGAGAGAGAGAGAGAGAGAGAGAGAGAGAGAGAGAGAGAGAGAGAGAGAGAGAGAGAGAGAGAGATAGAGAGAGAGAGAGAGAGATAGAGATTAGAGAGAGAAACTGAGACACAAAGTGAAAGATAATAAACGCTTATGTGAAAGATAATGTCTACGAATATATACTGAAAAGATCGGACTGTGATGAAAGCAAAAAAGAAAAAGGATTGACAGCGAAGGCGAGAGTAAGGAAAACACAAAGGAAAGGGGAGTATTTAGATAAACAGAGGGAAACGGAAAGTAGAGGGGAGAATTAGATTAATGTAGCCAAGAATGCGTGGGCGTCCCCGTCGTCAGGCGATTGGATTAGGACAGAAGAGGATATTTGTTCTCGCGTAGTTTCCCAGGTCTAATTCAGAGAGGAAAGAGAAGCGTAAAGAGAAGGTGGATACTGAGGAACAGATTGCTGGAATTGGGGATGATGAGAATGTTAATAATGCCGTTATTGATAGTGATGATGG
>NW_020870092.1:140000-142500 GCF_003789085.1 Penaeus vannamei | reverse complement strand
GAGGCGGAAGGCCAAGCACCTTCCCCTTGCCAGTGTTTATGGCCGCAGAGTCCTGTTCCCTTAGATGAACGATTGCGTTTATGGCGTTGTTGTTGATGGTGACCTTCGTAGTGGCGGCGGCGCCCCAGACGAAGTGGGTCTACATGAATGAGCGCCTGATGGGGCCGCTTGCCGCTCCCGCCGCACGTCAGGCGGCGCGCAGCCACCTCGAAGCGACACTTTCCACGGCCTTTGTGGCATTGGCACTGGAGGTCAGTTTGCAGGGAGGATGGGCAGCCTCTAGTTGCGGCCGGTGGAGGCATGTGGCGGCGCGTGGGTGTGGTGGTCATGGTGGACGGCGGCGCCTGCGGAGGGCGGAGGGCTGTCTGGATGGTTACCTGTTTGGCCCCATCACACCTGCTTACCTTCCGCCCCCTCCCCTCCCCCCGCCGCGCTTGGCCAGTGTTGGGACGCTGCCCAATATGGACGCACGGCGGCGGCTTTGGCTTCAGATGCAGGTGATGGAAGTGCCAACTTTCCTAATTTGAGGCGGATTTTTTGTTCCTTTTCCCCTCGTTTGACACCATTGCGGCTTTTTAAACGCCGGTTCCCGCCTCGGTTGACGAAGGCGTGTTCTCGACGGAGGGCTGCGCGAGGTCCCCGGGTTCAGCGCGACACGACCAGCGCAAGGACAGAGACGGCTCACTGGTCAGCATGAACACGAGTCTCCAGCTTGACCCCGGAGTGACGCGTTGCCCGCCCAGGCGGTGCCTTTCACGTGAGCCCACACCTGGGGCTGCGTCAGGCGGATCGGAGGCCCCTCCGAGCCCCCGCCCCTCTTCTGGCTGTCATCGCATGCTTCGAGGAATTGAAGTCGTTAACAGGGCGTAGGAGGAAGGGGTGTGTAGGTTGTAGGACGGCGTGCGCCTTGTTCGCTTAAGTGGCGGTTGTCTGATTCCATGAAAGGCAAGTTGCTCCAAGATTTTAGGTTCAAATTGGTCAGGGGGTTTGTAAAGATTTAATGCGTTGGGTTGCTCCTCGTAGTAAGACTTGCCAAGTCACCGCTTCAAGAACGAACACAAGCCTCAGCCTGGTTTTAAAGGTTGGTCTGTAAAACTCGGCTAGATAACTTGAATTTAGAAATCTTGGTAGATGTTGCTCGCCAACACACGCTCACAGATGGAGGCTCCCAGGCCCTCTGCTCAGGTTTCGGTTGCACGACGTCAGGGCTTCTGTTGAAGATTTAATTAAGGGAAGATTTTTTTTTTTGCTCGATTTTTTTTAGTTAGTCTCAATACTGTTTTAATTATTTTAGTTTACGATTTGTTTTATTAACGTTATTTACAACTTGTTTGCTTTTGCCATTATTGTCCTTTATGCTTTTACTGGTGCTCGTCAACCTCGCAGTCGTTAGCGATGTTCTCTAATTAGAAATTGCCTGAATCATGCATTTTGTTCTCTCGACGTGGCAAGGCTTGGTAAAGGTGGGTCGCCTTCAGTGACCTGATTGGCGGTGCCAGACCCGCGTGACCTGAGTGGCATGAACATGACTGTGCACTCGCGGAGAACGTCCACGGCTGAGAATGTTCACACTTGCAAGTTTGTGTATTTACGAGTTTGAAATAGGAATGGAATATGCTGGGAAATATTTGTGAATGCACACTACGCAGTAATAGCACGCCAAAGGCAACTAGAGCCAGCACACTAATCATACCTAAGCATCTGCATCTGCAATAAAACTATATTCATGTTGGTATATATAAAGAGCGTTCGAGTTTTACATGCAGCATACCAAAATAGCCGATCTCCCTGAGGTCACCAGGTGTGGAACATAGACGTGCAAGCATTCACACCAACAGCTGCCTGTGCAACTTGCAAAATGAATAAGTAAATGGTGATGAGAATATTCTAAGAGAGATAAGGGTAAATTTTTCTTCGTTCTCTCTCTTTTTTTACGACGTTGTTATCTCTGCGATAAGAGCGACCCCGGAAGATGCCCGAGAACATTGTGTGATGCTGAAACTATCAAACGCGGGGGACGGTGGGGGGTAGGGGGAAGGGGAGGGGAGGCGATAATGAGGACGAGAAGGGGGGAGGGGAGGAGGGGAGAAGGCAATTCTGCAAGGAAGGAGGAGAAGCGGAAAGGAAACGAAAGAGAGGGGCGCGAGCGAATGGGACGAAGAGGAGGGAAAGCAAGTGAAGTAAACTCGAGGGAGAGGGAAGGAGGCGCGCGAAGGACAAAGATAGAGGGGAAATAAAGGGAAGAGGAAAGGGGTTTGAAAGTGAGGCCTGGGGAGGGAAGGACCGCGTTGCACCTTTTCAATTTTATAGCTTTTTTCTATTTTTTCGTTTATCATCCGAACACTTTTTAGATTATTTAGATATATTTTTGCTCAAGATGGAAGGAAATGTTTGCTCAGATAGACATGTTATAGTAATGATTCTGGTGGTCAATGCAGTGATGATATTGCTAACAGGGATAATTCTTTTAGACAACAATAGTTGGGCGTGCATGAAATAG
>NW_020870092.1:107500-110000 GCF_003789085.1 Penaeus vannamei | reverse complement strand
ACATGCTAGAAAGAGAACAGCAAAAATGAAAAAAAAGGATGGGGGAAGAAGAGAAAGCTGCTTTGAGACTGCCCGTTGTGGCAATGCTAATGAAGGTCGCGGATCTCTATGTTAATGATGGAAAAAAGTACCAAAAGCGAGAGACAAATATTTTCCTCTGCAACGTTGGGTCCTTTTAGCGTGCGTGATGTCACTGCCTGCATTACATGGCATTTTGTATGCTAACGAAAGAAACAGACGAGCAATACGACGCATAACACAAAGCCAACGACAAAAGTCAAGACAATATGACCAACGGCAGCCAGAAATGTTCAACAGCAACGTCCATTTTGTGCATCATGTCGACATCCAAGAAGGAGACTTGTCCCGATGTTCAACACAGGTCCAGGCCGCGTCCAGCTTCTCCAAGACTTATGACTCCCACATCATAAAGTCCCTCAGAGAGTTTCGCTCACGCGGCACCTTCGTGACGAAAGAAAAAGAGCGCCTCGGCCGCCCGGAGGCTCTTTCGCCCAGCGAAAGCTCTGGAACACGCCCGAAAGAAAACGGTGCGGCGTGCGAAGGCACCATTGTCCCAGGCCGGTGGGCTGTGTTAGCTTACTTTCCTGTATAATTTTCACATTAGGGGGACGATAAGAGGAAAATGTCCGTCCCTGTGAAATTCATATGTGAGCTGGAGAGCCAATAGAGCGGCCATAACCGGAGTGGGGTGATTGGTAGAGAGGCTCTCAGGGTGCCGCTGATGCTCGCAAGGAGGAGAGGGTCTTCGACAGCACTTCTTCAGGAAGCATAAGAACCGTGAAGACAGAGATGAAAGAGGCGGAGATAGAATGAAGGAAAATCGCTGAGAGAGCAAAGGAAAAAGATAGTAAGACTATAAATAGCTTTTACCAACTGGCTGTTGCAAATACCGAGTAATAAGCAATTCCTTACATTGACTATATTTTTCGTATATTCATATGGGTTAGGAACTACTGATAATTAACAATTTTAATTCTAATTCTATAGGTTTATTTCCAGGTTATCAGGAAATATGATCACCAGTAATACCGGTACAGCAGAAGACCAAATCAAAAGATAAGCTCAACTGCTCCCTCATCAGACGCGACGCCCACACCTGAGCACTATGGGCGCCAAGTACTCGCCTCGCTTGCCGCTTCGCTGGATGATGGATCGAGGCCTTATGTTACTACATCACCCGGTGTATTAGGGGGAGAAAAAGTTGTAGCCCGATATAAAAGTGGAGCGGCGGGATGAAGACGTAAGAAGGGGCAGGGTTGTCCTCGCCCCCTCCTCGGTAATATGTTAAAGAGCAGTAAAACCGCTTCCCTTCAGCGTTTATCAGGCTCGGGCTCGAAGTTGTTCGAGAGGGGGAGGAGGGGGGGGGGGTACCTCGGCCGACGCTATCTTGATGGTGTTACACTACGGAGGAGGGAGCAAAGGGAGAGCTCAGTGCGACACCGTCTGCAAGGGAATACCTCCCGAACAGCGGGGCGAAGTTAATCGAATCTGGAGGATCTTAATAAAACAGTTACTTCTACGGTCGTTAGGGACATTAACAAGTTGTCATTCGAGAAACGTAGAAGTTCGGATGTTATTGCCTTCAGAGTAATGACGCTAATGGAGAGTGCCACTGACGACCCTCGTGAGGCGAACATTACGGAAGACATAAGTCACAGCTGTTCACAAGCTCAGTGAAAACGTTGGAATTCGCGCACTAGCGATGGCAGCCTCTCTGGCACAACGTTACTGCCATTTGCTCATATTCTAAAAGTACATTGCAATGTATTTTTCTCTCTTTTCAAAAGCCAATGACTGTAACAGATGCTAATACCTGATTAATAATGATAAGGATTATAATGATAACAATAATGATAAAAAATGGACAACAACAGTGGTATTGATAACGTTCATGATAATAATGATAGTGTCAGTATTAGAAATAATGATAATAATGGTAATAGTAATATCAATAATGATAATAAAACAATGATGATAGTAATGGTAATAATGATGATAGTAATAATAGTAATAATAATAGTAATAATAACAATAATAATAATAGTAATAATAACTATGGTAATGATGATAGTAATGATAATGATAATAGCAATGATAATGATAATGATAGTACTAGTAATAACAATAATGATAATAATGATAATGATGATTATGACAATAAGTGATAATGATAATGCTCTAAATGACGAAAATCATGATAATAATAAGGATAATAATACTAATGATAACGATAATTATCACTGAAGCAATGAAAATGAAAATGATAATAACAATAGTAATAATGATGATGATGACACTAATAATAGTGAGGATGATTATAATTATGATAATAATAATAATAATAATAATAATAATAATAATGATAATAACTAACAATAATAATGATAATAATAACAGTAACAATGATAATAATAATGATGATAATGATGATGATGATGATAATGATAATAACAATAATGATGACAACAAAAATAAAAAC
>NW_020870092.1:90000-92500 GCF_003789085.1 Penaeus vannamei | reverse complement strand
GACACACTTTTTTCACATTTTTCTATTTTTTTCCTCCTTTTTCTTTCCGGTTCTTAACCGCGGCTCCAGAGCCCGGATGTATCATGGGTCATCTACCATCCTTAAGTTACACAGCATTGCCTCACCCATTATCTGGAATATCCTCATGCGACACCACAATAATACAGTGGACAATGGGTGGCCGGATTAGAGGGGGATTTTTATCGTCAGCCGTAATGCGCTAAACCGGACGTTCCGCCGCTGTGCAGATTAGCGTTGACGTTTCACACACAGTCCGGCGACAGAACCATCCAGAATCAATACGCGAGACCGGCGATCCCGCACTTTGAATTTATTCGGAGCGTAATGTTCTCCGCCGAAATTATGAATAAGAGCCATACGGGTGAAGAACATGGGCTGGTTCCCTATCATTTTGATCCTTACGCTCATTGGTCATTGTGACTTTGTTTTAAAGGCGTTTTGATTTATCTGTTCATTGTTTCGCAGATTTGTTTATTCTGGTTTTTACATCTGTAAATATATTTGTCGGTTCATTACAATAATTTGCTCACATTTATTGATGGTTTTAGTAATTAGTGTATCATACACCCCAGTCATATAGGCCATACAAAACTTATCTTTAGTAAATACTTGCTATAGATATCCTTTATGTGCCAGCAGCTGGCCTATAGCACCGTGTTGCCCCCAACGCACCGAGGCTGGGTCCTGACACAGCCACATGACCGCCATTACAAATTTATAATCCATTTATGTGTCCATTTCTGTGTTGCGCCGGGAGTCTCTCTGGTCCATTGTTGAGCTCTGATCGGGGAGAGAGAGCGGGGGAGGGAGAGACGGGCAAGAGGAACGGGGAAATGGGAAGGAGGGAAAGGAAGAAGAAGGAGAAGAAGGGATGGGATAAGGGATGCAGAGTCTAAAGGAATTCAGTGGAAAGATGGAACGTAGGGTAAGAGGCGAAACAGAGACTGGAGGAGGAGAGGAGAAAAGGGCAGGTAGAATGGGAAGACGAAGAAAGGGAAGAGAAGATAGACAAAAAGAAATTCAATGGAAATGGAAACGAAGAGAAAATTGAGAAAACAGAGGAGGAAGACGTCGGCAAACAGGGCCAAGAGAAGCAGAACACGAGGGAAAGTAAATCAAACAAAAACTAAAAAAAAAAAAAAAAATCAGTGAAAAACAGAAATAGAAACGGAAGAGAAAGAAAAGAAAAAGTGAATGACGGGGGGTGAAAAATGAAGGAAAGGAAGAACATGGTGAACAGAAGATGGAAGAAATAAGGAAATGTAAAAGAAATAGATGTGGAAACGAAGAGGAGGGGGAAAACAGAGCTTCAAAGATGAAAGGAGGGAAAGGCTTGAAATACGAAAAGACACAGAGAAAGTGAAGAAACGGAAACGAAAACAAAGGAGAAATATGAAAACAGAGTAAAGGATGGAAGGAGAGAAAGGCAAAAGAAGGAGACTGAGAAAGTAGAAAAAGAATATGAAGGGGAAAAAAGGAGAAAATATAGATCAAAGGATGACTTGAGAGAAAGGCCGACCGATGGAAATGAAGAAAGAGAAGAAAGGACACCTGAGAAATTCAACGAAAATGAAAATGGAAACGAACGAGGGGAATGGAGAGACTGAAAGATGGAAGGAAACTAAGGTATAAAAAAAGAGAAGAAATGAAAAGAGAGAGAGAGAGAGAGAGAGAGAGAGAGAGAGAGAGAGAGAGAGAGAGAGAGAGAGAGAGAGAGAGAGAGAGAGAAAGCTAAAAGAATTAAATCCTAAATAACTGAAATGGAACTAACAACAGGGGACAAAGGAAAGAAATCCAGGATCATAAATAGAAATAAAAAAAAGGGAAACAGACGGAGACAGGAAACATAACAAAGTCGATAAATTCAAAGCAAATGGAAATGAAACTGAAAATCATAATTGTAACCAAAAATAAGAATAAAATAAAATAAAGATAAATAAATAAATGCAAATAAACAGAAACATATAAATAAACAGCGGTGGCGGCTCTCTCGTTATTAGATTAATATGTTAACGGAAATTACACTGGTAATGATAGCATTGATATTGGTGTATTATAGCATTATGGGAATTTTTGCTGCACTGATTGCATGCACTGTCACGGCCATTATGAAAAGCATCATTGTCATTATTGCTCAGTGTTTCTATTATGATTGTCGTTTGTGCTGTTCTCTATGTTTACTATTATCATTATTATCATCATTATCCTTATTACTACTACTACTACTATTAATTTTAATATTATCACTGCTACGAATTTTACTACTACCACAACTACTGATTTTAATACTACTGCTACTATTTCTACGGCTCCTACTATTATTATTATTTTTACTATCATTATCATTTTTATTATTATTATTATCATCATTGTTATTAGTGATAATATCATTATCATTATTATAATTATTATCAACAATGATAACATTATTATTATTATCATTATTATTGTTGGTATCATTATGATTATTGCCATTCTT
>NW_020870092.1:82500-85000 GCF_003789085.1 Penaeus vannamei | reverse complement strand
GGGGGTTGGGAAGGGTGAGGGAGTGTGGGAGACAGAATAAGAATAATAAGAATAAGAAGCGGAAGATACAGACATGCTCCCCGCGGAAAACATATTTTTAGACTTCAATACACCGCGCCTCTCATAGCAAAACAAAACACGAAAGAATATTCCCGAACTTTTCCTATTTGTTCATGGTCTGGAGTGTGGAAAGGCGGATTTATTTTATCAAAGGCGCTGTCACTTTTGCTTAGCCACGGCTGCGCTATTTACCTTAATGCTATCTAATCAAGACAAGGGGTGGGGGTGGGGGGCCGACTTCTCGAAAGGTAAGTTAGGAACAGGTACCTGAGGCACACAGGACTAACGAGAAGACCTGTAGGCCTATGACTCACAACCTTTAGGAAATCTATGTAGCAAGGGTAATTATCCCTAATCTAAAAACAGAGAAAACAACAGATAAATATGTTTAGATGTTTTTTACACGATATCCAGACTTGACAGAGAGAGAGAGAGAGAGAGAGAGAGAGAGAGAGAGAGAGAGAGAGAGAGAGAGAGAGAGAGAGAGAGAGAGAGAGAGAGAGAGAGGGAGAAGGGAGAGGGAGAAGGGATGATAGGTAGAGAGAGAGCGTAGCAGCGTAGAACGAGAACACAGGAAAACTCCAATCAGCCAAAGCATTTACTAGCCAAATGATCGAAAATGGCTCTCACGCATATAAATAATACATAAGACATAGGCAATCCCATCTCTGATGTCATAAAATCAACCCGGCATTACAGAGCTATAAATGCAAAACCACTTGTCCCAAACCACGCCATTCCCAGCCAATAACGAACCTGTGTCCTTGTTATCCCCAAACGACAGGTAATTACCGATAGATAACTTGCGGTCCGTTGGAGAAACTCGCCGAGATTTTTCCCCACAGCGACCGCGCCCCATTATCGCCTATCATTATTCAAGGGGATAATGTTGTTATAACTAATTATCGCTCTCTGTTGTTATTCGTCTTGTTACTCCGGGTCCCTTGGTAGATTTGGTCTCACCTGTTCATTAAAAGAGTGAGTGAGTGCGTGTATGTGTGTGTTGCGTGTGTGTGTGTGTGTGTGAGAGAGAGAAGAGAGAGAGAGAGAGAGAGAGAGAGAGAGAGAGAGAGAGAGAGAGAGAGAGAGAGAGAGAGAGAGAGAGAGAGAGAGGAGAGAGAGAGAGAGAGAGAGAAGAGAGAGAGAGAGAGAGAGAGAGCATTATTATCCGTCTTGTCACTTTGCGTGCACTGACATGCTTTTCTCTCCTGCTCATTATAAAAAACAAGATTACTAGACTAAAAAATATACTGATTAAGATATATAATTATCATAACGATACCGAAACAACAAGGAATTGAAAATATAACAATAAAAATACCTCAGAACAACAAACAACAAACAAAGGCACAAAACGTCCCCGAGTTAGTGTGCGAACGCGCCTGTATTCCAGGGACCGTATCTGGTGACGTCATCGCACGCAGAGCAAGCAGCCGTAGGAAAACAGGCTCGGGATAACAAGCTCAGGTAGTTGTCAGCGATTTGATCTGAGCAGCCGTGATCGGTGCCCGGTAGCGGAGGGTCGGGGAAGGATAAGTATGCACAGAGGGAATTAGGTGAAAGAACGTTGCGCACACGATGCGCGCGGGCGCGCGCGCACACACACACACACACACACACACACACACATGCGCGCGCATAAACATATGTATTATATATATATATATATATATATATATAAACACACATATACAGAAGAAGAGAAAGAAACGTGTATAAACGAATATGACTACATAATATGCAAAGGCGAGGCAGAGAGAGAAGGGATGATAAGGGGAATATTCGAGAGAAGAGATTGCAACAGGCAGAAGAATCTCTGCTACGAAGGCTTCTCGCCTCGGAGATAACAGGGCGCACCTCGCGTTTCAGAGATCACAGCTACCATAAGGCTGCGATAACCTCCTCCTAGAAGGCAGCGTTATCAGCACAACCAAAGGATATCACCCGCCTCGGACTCCCCCCGCGCCATCACTTAATGTTAGTGAATGTGAAATCCGTGTGTCAAGTAGCCTAACCGCCCATAACTAGATGATAACCAAGGTGTCACCAGCTCTCAACATCCCAGCGCTACCACTACCTCTCGCCTGGAAACCTGTCTACAAAAGCTGCCGTCGATATTCCTTTCACCCTTGATCTGCCGTTATAGAAACATTTGCTTAATGAAATTACCCGCATTATGATAATACAGCGCTCGATAGAAAGGCACGATACTTGGAAAGTTCATGAGATATGAATTCACGAACGATATAATTCTGGTAACACTGCTTGGGATCCCAAACCATCACTTCATCTTCTGAGGAAGTTGGAATGCTCTGAGAATTCCAAGATGTGAGATTCGCTATTATCTCTGCTTACGGAGGGCCTGTCCCAGATGTTAATGAGTGGGGGTTAGAGAATTAATTATCGCGGCTCAGGCATGCTGCGTCGGAAGACTGAGTCG
>NW_020870092.1:60000-72500 GCF_003789085.1 Penaeus vannamei | reverse complement strand
CGAAAGTTGCTCGGATGATGCTTTGTTGTTTTGGCGGGAAATGTGGCGAATTCTCAGTTTTCAATATTGTGGTGTGCGAAGTGCATTGCGGTCTCAAATTTCGGTGGTTTGTCAATAATTATCGTGACTACAGTGTTCTGGTTCTACTATAATCATCGGGATGTAA
Source organism: Penaeus vannamei (assembly GCF_003789085.1). Classification (NCBI taxonomy): domain Eukaryota; kingdom Metazoa; phylum Arthropoda; class Malacostraca; order Decapoda; family Penaeidae; genus Penaeus; species Penaeus vannamei. The sequence goes on along the minus strand of NW_020870092.1, from coordinate 72,334 downwards.
TGTGGTTGTCCGCCTGGAGTAAAGAAAAGGACGATCTCTCGACGACCTAAGGAATATACTCGAGTTAACTTCACGGAAATCAACAACGGTCGGGTCGGTGTAAGTAGGCCATATAAACATGTTGCAGTAGTTTCGTTTTTTAGAGTATGGCACTGTTTCTTTTGGTTTAAATTACGTTTTTTTTCTCTCAAAAGAACTGGCATCATTATGAAACCGTATTATAAATTACAACCGAAAACGTGAAGGTAGGTTAGTTATGTCATGAGCAGTAAATCAGTTTTCCACGGGTTTTAATCCTTGTCCGAGGTTTAGATCATTTAAACTTTAGCTATAAAGCTGGGATACATTTATCACAGAAATACTTTGAGTTCAACAACTTACAGGCGCATTTACTGGTAATTTCGTACACGCAAACATACAAATTACATTAAAATATATTCTCTTGAGTGCTGTAGTTACCTTAAAGGTCATCCCCCTGTTGAAGTAATCATACTTAACCGTACTTAGAGCCTGCACGCCACAGTGACATTTAACCTCACTAATCTCGGTAGGATCTATGATATCAGTCACGTGTATAAGATATATCGACGTCTAAATTAACATTAAGAATATCATATTTAGCGATATGCCATTTAAATAGGTGCCTACAGTCGCAATCGGCTGCACTTGTGCACTTTTTTCACTCGAGTCACTTTTTCATTGTCTCTCACTCATTCCCAAACGCATTTACGCAAAGACACAATGCAATTTACAAATTATGTGAACTTATCAGCATTTCTGATCGCACTCTCTCTCTCTCTCTCTCTCTCTCTCTCTCTCTCTCTCTCTCTCTCTCTCTCTCTCTCTCTCTCTCTCTCTCTCTCTCTCTCTCTCTCTCTCTCTCTCTCTCTCTTACGCGAACACACACAAACATGTACGCGCGCACACACACACACCATTCATACACATATTCATACACAATAGAAAAATACGACATAAACGACAAATACACATACGCGCGCGCGCGCACACACACACACACACACACACACACACACACACACACACACACACACACACACACACACACACACACACACACACACACACACACACACACACGCAAACAAATAAAAACACGACAAACATACAACTAAACGACGATTCACATAAAAATATATAAACCTATCAGCATTTTAGAGATTATATATGACGAAAGGCATAACGAGTCAGGACTTCACACAGAAAAATAACGGCACGATAATATAGTTCACACTTCAGCAAATATACCCAGCGCCCTCTCTCTCATCTTTCACCTCCTCTATGACTTCTTATTTAACAACTGTAACTTTCATTTTCTTCCCGTCCTCCCTATTTCACCACGTGACCGTAAAAAATTACAACTCCCTTTTCATTAACATAGGACTCGGCATCACTCTCTTAGCCTTAAAAAGCAAAGTCTTGTCGCCCAAAACGGAGCTTCTTTCATAAATAGAAGGAAATAACAGACTATTCTCTCTTGTGCAAATGGTCGGGCGGGGGAGGCGGTTCATTTGGCGATGGTGATATCATTCGAGTTTTTTCCCCTCTCTTTGTTTTGAGGGGGCGCTAAGGAGGTCTGAGCAGGGTGGAAGGAAAGGAGAAGTTTTGTGTGAAGGGTGAGTGGGTAGGGAGACGGTGCTGGAGAAAGGAGGGGGAAAGATTTGGAGGTTTAGAAAAAAATGTATTTTATCAACGTATATATATTTTTATTTGGTTCACTCTCTTATTTTTTTATTCATTTACATGTTTTTTGTTTGTTTGTTTGCTTGTTTTTAGCTCTTCTGTTTATTGTATCCGCACATGTAAGTTCATTTTCCCCACTGTACTCTTTGATTACGTTTCTCGTATTGGCATCTTTCTCTGTCCTTGTTGGGTCATTCGTGCTAATTATCCCTCAGTAGCTGAGCTATCTTAAGGAGAGTTAGTTCCGAGCTCTTATCGCCCCCCCCCCACACACACACATACACACATTTCAATAACATGTAAATAAACATACAAATATTCATGCGTACAGTTTTTATACACATACTGTGTAACATTATGCATTCACATAAGATAAAAATCGATCAGAAAATACATCGATCTTTGCCTTTCCGAACCCCCCAGCACTGTTCGTGTCCCCACCACCTATTGCTCTCACGGTCGCTGCCATCATCACGGTCCCTACACAAACGCCACCTCCCCTTCTTCACGCACTGTCGGAAGCCAACCCCGTCCTTCCTTCCTCACACATAACACACAAAAAGGAGTGTTGGTTACACGAAATATCTGCCTATTAATAGCGGACGCAGTACACGTCTTACGCATTAGCCGCCTCTCCTTCAAGGCCTTACTACCAGTGGCCAAGGAAGAAAAAAAATCATGATTCATTCACAATTCATTTTTCATCAGAGCTCATTATCGGTCACGTGATTAAGTGGTTCCTCCGCCTGGCGAGATCCGCCGATGGAGTGTAAACTGGTTATAATGAAGGATGTTGTTGAGAGCTTCTGGAGAGAAGAACGCGAGTGCAGAACAGGACGTTAAGAGACGACTTATCATTGGAGAAAGTTTAATACTCAGCAGACATTCTCCTATCCTAACGTCGTATTCGGATTCCTACTCAGCGAGTGAAGCCTGGGAGGAACTCGACCCCCGTTTTCAGTGCGCGGCGGTTGTCTACGAAGTAGCGAAGTCTGCCTCTCGGGCCTGTATCACGGTCGCTTATATTAGAGAAACAATAAAAGAGCTCCTCCTTTGTAATGAGTAAAAAGCCTCCGTTTCCTTGCGTCGCGCATTATGGTGACACTTGCTGCGTAAGAAGAGGATGAAAATGGCCATTTTCCGTAAATTTGATGAACACCACAAAATGGACGCAACTTCGCTTTAGTAATGTAATTTTAATGTTCTTTCTTGCAATTAAGTATGCAGTATAGTCATTAGCAAAGTATGGCGATTGCTCATAATTGTATAATTGCGACTTGGGGAGCGTTCGGGAGCAAGCGAACATTCTCTGAATTTTTCTCGCACAGTAAAGTTCAGCAGTTTGCATATGTACAGCGTTCCCCTGCGCACTTTATTATCCACAGCGGTCGCTATTTCCAATATGAGGTGGATAATTGCTATACATAATTATGGCGAGCAGTAGTAATCGTGTGGAAGTCACTTTTTTATTTTTCGTCCTTTTATGAAACTTTTTTGTTTGGTCTATAAAATGTTGGTATTGAAAATATGAAGTTTACAATTACTGGAAGAAGTAAAATTTGCTGGGTTCCATCCTCCTAATATGAACCATGGATATGCATCATCACATAAATTAATCCAATATGTAGCTTTCTACGATTCCATAAAATTTGTGGCAGAATGTAGAACCTATGTACACTCAACATATATATATGTATTGTGTGTATGTGTGTGTTCTTTGTGTATGTGTGCACCTGCAGATGTGTATGGATTTGCTCATTTACATGAGCATATTTAAAACCAAACTCCTGCTCCTACAGGAAATGTCCTTTGTCCTTTGACGTTACTAACCGTCGCTACCATTACCATCAGTGTCTCCTAACCTACTACTGATAATTATCATTGCCTACACATCTCCGTAATTCGTTTTTTTCGATAAAGCGGATTTTTTCTGTGCTCACTTATTTCTTTTCCTTTATTTCGGCTCTCATCTTATCTGGGAATATGTAATGTTTTTTTTCTTCTTTTTGCTTTGATTTTTTTCTCACTTTCATCCTTTTATTCAGAACAACATTCGGACTTTCGAAAAAAAATCTTTAAATCGTATACCTCAAGTCTAATTGTTAATGGTTAAAACTAATAAACGTGCAAGACATCAGAAGTCATATAGTGCTGTATACACATTTCCCCTTCTGTATTTCAGTCATCTGCTTATTTCTGTTGGCGTTCTATTTTTTAGCATATTATTTTCCAATATGCTTTTTTTGTCTATTGTTTTAGTAGAGTTTATGTTTCTCTTACCTACTCGCATATTTTATTTTTTCGGTGGACAAGTCTTCTTAAGTGAAATTTTCTTTTTACAAAGTTCGACCTTGTTTTCGTAATCCCTACTGTCATCAAAGTTTCTCCCATTTCACTCACCATTCACATTCTTTCTTCTCTACCATCATCATTTAAGGTCATATCGTTTTTTGTTTCCCTTTATTCTCGAGACTTCCTTCCCTCTTACCATCATCTACGCGCTGTCATCCACCGGGCTTACCTTTTCATAACACATCAAAATTCCTCTTACTCCAACATCATCAAGGCTCTCCCTTTCCCCATCATCATCCAGGATTTCCTTTTCCCCACCATCATTCTGGCTTCCGTCTTCCCCACCACAAGGCTTATTTCTTCTCCACCATCACCTAGGCATTCGTCCTCACCATCTCCCCGGCTTTTCTTTTCCCCACCATTATCCAGGCTTTTACTCTTCCCCATCTTCTAGGATTTCCTCTTCCTCACCAACATCGAGGCTTTCCTCTTTCCCATCATCTTCCAGGCTTTCCTCTTCCCTAACATCATCGAGGCCTTCTTCTTCCCCATCATCTTCCAGGCTCTCCTCGCGGGCGTCTGGAACGCCTTAGCCGGCCTCGTACACAGCCTATTATTCTCCTCGCGGAATATAAACAAGGCCGAGTATTATTTTTACTGGTTCTCTCTGCCCGTAAAATGTCTTCATAGCCCGAGGACTTATGAAAGCAGATATTCATACATTCTGCTTTGCTGGGAAATGAAAATGAAGAAAGAAATATTTTTATGTGGAGAGAAAACGGTGTCTTTTGTCTTACCTCAAAAAAGGAATGCATTAGACTCCAGCTCGGTTGATGGCCTTCCCTCCCCCACGAAAAGAAGAAGAAGGAGTCTCGGCTCTTTTTTCTAGCTACGTTGTTTGATGGACCCTGAATCTCTTTTATCTTATATTACGACGTTTGAGAAGGCTTCTTGTGTAAGTCGGGACTTTAGACAGAGCGGCGTTGCTCGTAGGACAGAGAGGGATGTATACCAACGGTACTTTTTTCTGAAGAGGGCCGGGGTAAGATCCTCTGGCAGCGTGTCGAGGGGGCTTTTACCAAGTTCCTGCGTATTATCTGCTGACGGTCGAGTTCCTTCTGTCTTTTTTTTTTTTTTTTTTTTATCCTGTTTCAGTTTCACCGTCCAGCTGTTGTTCGCCTTGGTAATTTTCAATAAATGCGTTATCGAAAAAAACGCATAATTTACCGAGGCTCAGAGACCTCTTAGAGAACTTTTAGCATCGATTATCCGTCTACTATCAAAAGAGATCTAAAAGTAAGATCTTCAGGATATGCTGCTGTGGTGATATTTTTTTTTGTACCAGCCATGTGTATCTGTTATGTTGAATATACTGGTATTTCGGTTTATAAATGAGTTTCCTCTGAAAACATAGCGGCATCACATTTCTTTATATCCAAGAGGCAGCTGAGAGGATTTTTATGCAACATTGGGTCGGCACTTACACTGTCGCAGTCATAAATTCAGAGCATCGAACATAGCAAGACATTTGCCGCTCTGCAGGGATGCACATTCTAATTGCAACCGGAACTTTTTTTTTACAGGTTAACTAATGGTAGACAGCCTTTAACAATCCATGGATAAAGTGATCGTAGAATTTAATTTACACTTGAAGACAAACATCACACACACACACACACACATGCATACACACCACACACACACACACACACACACACACACACACACACACACACCACACCACACACACACACACACACACACACACACATATACACATTTATATAACATTACATATAACACGACACACATTATACATATACAAACATACACCACACACCACACTACACACACACACACACACATACACATACACAGACACACACACACACACACACACAACACACACACACACACAACACACACACACACACACACACACACACACACACCAATTATTATACATATAGGCATATACATATGATATATATGATATATATATATATATATATATATTATATATATATATATATATATATAAAATATAGATAATATATATACATATGTATATATGTATAAACACACACACACACACACACACACACACACACACACACACACACACACACACACACACACACACACACACACACACACACACACACACACACACACACACACATATATGTATAATATATTATGTTTACACATATATTTGAAATATAGGCCTATATAATTCACTGTGTGTGTGTGTGTGTAGTGTGTGTGTGTGTATGTGTGTGTGTGTGCGTGTGTGTGTGTTTATGTATTTGTATCTGCGACGGATGATGAAACAAGTACGCGAAAGGTCAAAAGAATCTTATTCGCGGAAGATGATTTAAAAAGAACTAAGCGCGCGGAAAGTTACCCGAGAACTCATTTGCGCGGACAGAATTTTACCAAATAATTTTTGCGCGGGAACACGCAGAACAAACTCTACAGTCTGGCACACACACACACACACACACACACACACACACACACACACACACACACACACACACACACACACACACACACACACATATATCACGCACACTCATTAATTTATTCACTCACACCAGCACACCAACGCTTTCTTTGGATTCGACATAAATTTATGTTTGTTTGGAAGTATTAACCATATATGACAGCTTTGTAAGAGATTCAGTGAAGTGCAAAATCACATTTCTTCAGCGACATCGATCTGAAGATCCAGTTTATTAGATATTTTTCATCATCCACGAAATAAGGAAATGGTGCATATAAACACATGGCTTTAAAAATGACGCGAACTGACACAACACAATATCCCACTGACCACTGCCATATAAGTATGGAGACTTCCAGTCGTGCACGGGATGGCAGCAATCACTCGGAATCACCAAGCGACAAACGTAGTGGCCGCAAATGTGGTTCACCCATTATATGCTGCATAATTGGCCCGTTAGCATGTTACTGCCACCGCACAATAGACAATTAGGAGGGTGCGTTTCCTGGCAGAAGGACTTGGATAAGATGTACCCAAACGACAAGGCCGGAGAAGGATAAGGGAAGGAGGTAAGGGAGGATGGGAGAGTGGAGGTGAGGGGGTAAGCAGCTAAAGACAGGGAATGGAATATCTGAATTCATACACTATGAAATATAATAGAGAGATTAAGCCCATCCTTTGCATGCTTTTATTGCACTGCTTAATGATAAAGTAAAGTATCTATCTCAAGTGGCGAACGAAATAGGAGAGAGAAAAGGCCGCACATTTTATTCTTTCAGCTGAATATCGTTGGCTCTTGAGACCGGAAGTTTTATACCTTGACTTTTGACTCGAAAACATGTTGAATGCGGGCAATGCACTGTCTTATGCTTGGCAGATAGAGTAAATTAGAAGACGAAAGGTGTTTTCTCTGACGTGTATTCGACTGTGTTCGCTGCACACAGAGTCAGGGAATTAATTTTCGCATGCGTAAAGTTCAGTTACTTTAAATTACTGCCATTTTCCGGACGTTTCGAATTATAATGCTATTTCATGGTATTCTTTGTATTTCTTATTATCTGGGTGTTTCTACCTTTTTTCCTCAGACACTGCTTATTTACGGATTCACCAGAATGGAGTGTGAAATAAGGTCGATAACATACGCATAAACTGTCCGAATGAATAAGTCTAAATATGTAATATACGACATGAGTCCATGTTTATTAATCCCAGTTATCGAAAACAGATGATTATTCTCAAAAAATGAGCTGTACAGATGTTGATAAGGATTGAACAGCTAAGGAACTCTAGAGCCTGGTGTGGAGCAAGAGATGTAGCCCCAGAGATGATGATAAAGATAGACAAGCTTCCCCCCAAGTCGAATAGCTACCCGCCATTAAACCATATTACCAGCCTCAGCACCAACTGTGAATCTCAAGTTGACAATAGAAACTGATTTGGAACCCTCATTCATCCCAACGGAGGGCAAGACGAAAAGAACAAAAGGGAACGCGAGAACCCTGTTTTCAATTTGGAAAGGAGCCAATAGTAAGAGTTTTGAGAAGTAAAAATGAATGCGAGACCCCCAAAGATAATTGCACCTGAGGATACTAAAGCACGAAAATATTGTGGTCCCACCTATCGACGCATGGTGGGCATCCATTCCCTACAACGATATTTATGTCATACGAACAAACCCACGCTCGCATACAGCAAATGCACGTGCAATATGAGTCTGATAATAGATTTAGATCGTCAAGACAATAGTGAATACAGAATACATGATTGAAGGATAGGATTAGAGCAACTCATTTTGATTAAAGTGTTGTGGATCGTGGCACGAAGTTTCTATTATAGCTAGTAAGGTAAGGAATGGCACGACGGATAATTAGTAAGAATGATCTGACATTCAATATATGTTTAATAGAATCTGAAAAAAAAATATAATAATGTACATATAATATAGTAATATATATCTTGATATAGTATCAGACGAGGTAAACCCAAATTTCGAGCACACTAATGTGGACACTGACATACATACGTCCACAACATCTTTACTACACACCTCTATCACAACCAACCCCAAACATCATCATCACACAACCACATGCGCTACCCCCTACGTACACACGACGATACTCACCAGCGCACATATACATCTAACAACACTAGACACACAACAAACGTACAGATCTCACTCACAACAGAGACAACAGGCAAATCACGACATAACCTAGCATAAAGAACAGGAGATCTAATCGTAGCGACAAAGTTGAAGTTATATTGCCTCTTCATAGATATCGCTAGTGCCACAAATATCGTAAATTAACAACCATTTCCATTATCCACAGATAATTTGCACGCGATCCTATTATAAATTCACTCACAATAGATTGCTCTGTCTGAGTAATAAAAGTCATAAGTATTGCGGTGTGTGTGTGTGTGCATATCTAAACTCCAATATTCAGAGACGCATATTATAGATACGTTACTACTATATACACTTGAAACAAAATAAAAGGATCTTCCTACGTTTTAAAGAGTATCGTTTATATATGTGTGTGTGTGCTGCTCGCCTGTGTGGTAGCTGCCGTGAATGGGTGCCAGGAGGTGTGCGTGACGGTGTTGGTCGTGTGTTTGTGTTGTGGTCCCGCTCGTTAGTGCGCGCTCGATGATCTGTTGTGGTGTTACATAAATTGCGATATCACAAGCAGCATACCACAGGAACCTGCTTCTTACCACACTAAGATCATCACAGCGACGCGACCCACACACACACCGACCGGCAGCATTTGGGGTGCCGACACAACAGGCACACACACCATCACAAGCTAACTATCACACAGCGACATTACAGGCTGCACTCTAAAGAGCGTCCCCAAATCGATCCACGGTTCTTCTATTGAATATAATATCCATGCGAGTCATTACTGTGGTATATTATATGAGTAGACTCGTTATTAATCCTTCGTGAAAAATGGTTTTTCAGGTTGATAATAAATAAACTCACAGACTTATCGAAAGAAGATCCTCGGATATTCCAGTAGTATTATATATAAAGTTGAAGGACCGATAAGCTATAATTTGGAAGTCACCCGTAACTATCGGAAATCGCTTACTGACTATAAGGATATATGGCAGAATTGAAGCCCAGAAATATTAAGTTATAAAGCTAATGATGTGAGAAAGTCAGCAATTCAGCCTCAGCATACACTTACACACCACGCCAGGCACACACACACACACACCTACGACCAAAATGACGACCGCAGGGACAGAGCGAAACCCAGCACAACTCAGCGCAGATGAATAGACACCAACGAGTAAGATGAAGGCTAAAGGTGAAAGGAGGTAAAAAGAAAGAAGTAGCGTTGAAGAAATGCCAAAAGAAGCGTTGAAGCAATACAGAAAAAAGTTGCATTATGAACGGAAAAACGAAGCATCAGGCAAAGAAAAAATAAATTATGAGAAAAATTATGGATACAAAATGCGTGATATGACATTACAGAAAAGTTGCTTGAAACGGAAAAAACGAAGCATCAGGCAAGGAAAAAATTATGAGAGCGTGGACAATGCGTCGTAAGAGAAAACTGTGTTCCAAGAAAATAATGATTTGGCAGTGAAGTCATACTTCAGGAAACAAGAAACGGAGAGACGATCAGAGGATAGAAATGATAAAGGACAAGAATAATCATTAGACGGGAAATATTTTGTGAATCTTTCACGTGTAGAATAAGATTGGAAGACGGAACAAAGTCTTAATGTCGGGTAAAGAGAGAAGAAATATTTAAAATTAACTGAGCATAGCCAAGCATGCAATTCATCAGAGGCTTACTGATGAATTTGTTTCACATTAGTGATGCTGTTCTTTTATTCCTAAGAATAATGAGCACAGAGAAGAATCACTCAGATTCATGCTAGTTCTGGAATTTGTTTCACATTAGTGATGCTGTTCTTTTATTCCTAAGAATAATGAGCACAGAGAAGAATCAGATTTACAACATTCATTTTGCTGAAATGGTTTTCTAGTATCTGGTTCTTTAATTTAGAAAAATAAAGCTCCAGCGCCCGAGTACAAAATTAATGTTCTCCCAGGCTGCATCAGCTGGTACGTAAAAAATGCAATAAATACGTTCTTTCGGCTAATTTGTAAATTATTTGTGAATTACGCCGTAGGCATATTTATTCCATCAGTATTATAATTACTGATATTGTTAAGAGCATTGTAACTCTTGTCGTTTTCAGTTCTAATGTTATTCAGACCTCGGCGTTAACATAGTTGCTCAGACGAAAAAGGAGAGTTATGGATTGCCTTAAATTATAGATCGAAATCAAAGACATTTCCTTAACATCCGACCCGGTTCCGACGAAACTGATACTAATATTTAGTAATATTGATAGCAGTGAGTATGGTGATAATACGTATAATGAAATAATCACGATGCTTTTATCTTCACTATTCTTAATTGAGTGGGTATTATCACAGTGCATTATTACCATTACGAATAAATGCATTTATCATGTATAGATCTAGCTACAACATGCGGAAGAATTGGCGATAAGAAAAGTAACTCAAGACGAATAAAAGGAAATGCAAGATGCAAAGCAGATTTTGCCTCTCCGTGTAAATCCAGCCACTGTCCACAGGTTCATACCACGCCAGATGCTCCCTGAAATAAATGGTCACGGTTATTTGATCCCCAGGACCGGGATGAACAGATGATCAATATGTCATAAAATGCCATAAAGTATGTGACGGAAAACCTTTCTGAATAGTGTCTTAGATTGATACTGTGAATTATATCTTTTCGTTTAAATGGAAAGTCACGAAATAGTACCCGCTCGTGAGATTTTAAACCCTGTCAGAAAGAAATGCATATCTATTTTGATTTTTTTTACACACAACCACACACACACACCTACACACGCACGCACGCACACGCACGCACGCACACACACACGCACACGCACACGCACACACACACACACGCACACACACAGACATAAACACACATGCACACACATAACACACACGCCACACACACACTACACATACACACACAATACACACACAACACACACACACACACACAACACAACACACACACACACACACACACACACACACACACACACACACACACACACACACACACACACACACACACACACACACACACACACACACACACACGAGCATCCGTACGTTCGCGTGTCACCCGCACACATACATATAGATGCACGATAAATGTATGTAGATATTGTGCAGGGAATCACTTGTAAAATGGCTGTTGGACATGTATATATGCTGTATTCAGATTCGCAGGAAAGTCAGATGAAGTGATTTTCACAATCTAGTGTGCCGGACATTTATATCTGCATTTATCACAGTTTCTTTAGACTGTAAAATACTACGAGAAGAAAAATCATATGTTAGGAAATGGACACCAGAAAGAGAAGAAAAGAAGAGGACTACTTTTTCGACAGCAACAAGAGAAACGCCTTGAGGAATTATTACCGGAGCAACAACAAAGATATTTACTCTAAGTAATATCAGGTGGTTCAGGCCTTTTTATTTTTCAAATAAGAATGTGACTTAGGCTGACAACTGGCGAAGGACCTTATGAGTAAATTAGGTTATTTTTTCATCCTCATTAGGGGCTCCACCTCGGGCGACACGGCGATACTTTGTCTCTGACTTCCCGCTCGTTTTCTTAGCGATCGTCTTTTGTTTCATATGCTATGATCCGGTGCCGCGCTCGGTTTTCGTTCACCTGTCACTCTACACTTCTTTTCCAACAACTTGTATTAACTGCATAAGTCAAGAGTGTATTTTATCCTTGAGAA
>NW_020870092.1:40000-52500 GCF_003789085.1 Penaeus vannamei | reverse complement strand
TTATTTTCAGTGGTTGCACCGCACATCATTTACCGCTTTGGGTTTTGTGAACCGTTACAAATACCAGGAACACTGAAGAATCTCTTGCTTTTTTATTCACCGGCTGACTTTCGATTATAGATTTAAATGTCTTTGTGTTGACTGATATTTATCCCCACTATTATTGTCATCATTCGCAGTCATATCGTGATCTTAGAATCACATTCACTGTAACCTCTAACTTTGGTTAACTTTAACCACACACTTCTCAAGACTGTGACACCAACATCTCCAGACCCAAGAGCATCAACAATGACAACAGGAACATTAGCGAAGACGACTCTACTATAACGACCCCCTGCCCGAGAGTACCAGGTGATATTCATCAGCCACCTGGTCGGGTTGAGACAATTACAGAGCAAAAGGGCACTTCTCTACATCCTCACCAGCAGGTACCTCACAAAAAACGCCGGCAATTATGAGACAGCTTCCCCATCGTCGCCTCTGACACTCACCTAATAGTCCTCTTGGTTCGTAACAATTATAAGGGAAATGGACAGCGTGGGGGTACCTTGGGAGGTAAAGAATGATCTGTTGTAGGGAAGAAAGAGTGCCGCTTTTGTCCGCTGGGCTTTAATTACTCGCTTAATTTGAATATTGGAGTGTATTGGTGGTTAAGGGCTCATCTTTTTAGGATAATGAGACTTGATTTATTTGTCTTGGAAGGGTGCTTAATAGGCCAAGGTCATTTTTTATATGTCTGCCCATGCTTTAATACGCGAGTGCAGTCACAAACGTAAAGAAATAGGCACTCGTACACGCTTAGAGATGTTGCCAGAATTTCTTTATAAATGTATATTTATAAATTTGCGTATAAGGAAGAGTTAAACTAACGCAGAATTGCTCATGTAATAAAATTATATATATTTTTTCTCATATTAACACAGTCCCTAATTATTTGTTGCTAAGGTTTCTTATATTTTGGGGGGTTGCCATTCTGAGACCTTCCAGACCTTGTACTTTAAATACATCTCTCTCCCCTTAGTATCGTTAATTTACCGAGTGTACCGCAACCGTGTGGCTAAACAGACCGACTAATGAGGAAAGATCCCAGCGATGCCCTGGGCCACCACTTTTCTCCGAGTCTTTCAAATCCTGGCTCTCATATCAGCTTTACTTAGCTAAGTCTGTGGTCCACGATTGCCTGTGTACTGTCTGCATCACTCATTTGTTCATGTGGTTGGTGTCATTTTGATTAATATTTTGCATATTGATATGCCATCATCATTAGCAGTAGCAACAATGTGGTTATGAATATATGAGATTGTATTTTAGCTATGGTGATAATGTAATGATAATGATGATAACGATAATGCTAATAATGCTAATAAGGATAATGATAATCATTATTACCATTGTCCCCGTCCTCCTCATCATGATCATGATGATCATCACCCATTCATTATTTGTTATTGTTATCCTCATCATCATCAGCAGTACATCACCACTATCATCGTTATCACATTCCACCACCATGTACTGTACATCACCATCATCTTCATATCATCCTCATTATTATTATTATTACTATTAGTATGATGATATGATGATGGTGATCATCATCATCATTTAAAGAGGTACTTCAGTAACATCATACCATTACCATTGTAATTATCATCATTATCACATTCCACCACCATGTACTATACATCACCATCATCTTCATATCACCTTCATTATTATTATTATTATGATGATATGATGATGATGATGATGATGATGATGATGATGATGATGATGATGATGATGATGATCATCATCATCATTTAAAGAGGTACTTCAGTAACATACCATTATTATTGTAATTGTTTTTGTAATCATCATCATCATCATCATTCTTAATACTAGTATATCAGGGTCATTATCCCAAAATATCTTCATCATCATCATTAGTACCAGTATAAGTATCATCGTAATTATCATCATGACAGTTGAGTGGTCCACAAAAGTAGTCTAAAGTATGAAGGTCACAGGAGACTACGGCAGACAGGTCCTTCATAATCACGGCTCATTAGGAGGTTGTTGTAAGGCAGGGCTAGAACATTCAGCTCTCTTTGGCTTGGCACCCACGCCTTTTCTCTCTCTCTCTCTCTCTCTCTCTCTCTCTCTCTCTCTCTCTCTCTCTCTCTCTCTCTCTCTCTCTCTCTCTCTCTCTCTCTCTCTCGCTTCCTCTCTATCTTTTCTTCCTCCTTCCTTTCCTCTCTCCTTTATCTTTCTATCTATCTTCCCCCACCTCTCTCTCTCTTGTCTTTATCTTGCCTTTCCCCTATCCCTTTATCTATCTAGCTATATATCTATCTTCCCCCCACCTCTCTCTCTCTTCTTTATCTTTCTTTCCCTCACCCCTTTATCCATCTATCTATATATCTATCTCCCCCCCTCCCTCTCTCTCTCTCTTCTTCTCTCTCTCTCTCTCTCTCTCTCTCTCTCCCTCTCTCCTCTCTCCCTCTCCCTCCCTCTCTCCCTCCCTCTCTCCCTCCCTCTCTCTCCTTCCCACTCCTCCCCCTCTTCCCCCCCCCCACCTCAAAATCTTTGTCTCCTTTCCTTGTCCCTTTCGGATATTGTCTTGGTAATATATTCTGAGAAAATCATTATTGAAAGGTCTGAGCATTCAACTATAGTAACTTCTCTACATCTCTGAAGTAGTAGAAAAATGCAGATAATTAGCTTTTTGAGTAAAAATGAAAACAATATTTTGAAATGATATATAAAGAAACAATACAATATTCACTACTGTTTTCTCTCTCCGCTTTCTGCATCTCTCATCTTCACTTTCCTTTCCCCTTTCCTTCTTTCCACAAATATTTTCCTTGCCCCCTCGCTGCCTGCTTCTTGGATGTGTTCTTCCCTCCCTCAAGGCGTCTGAAAGGAGAGGCATCCCCAGGGACCCTTGTTAATCGAACTGGGCGTAGAGGCCCGAGATAAGGCGTGTTTGGGCCGCGTTGCAGGACCCCCGGGGACCCCACTAACAAAAGGTTAACGTGTTGCACCGAAATTAAAACAGATCCGAAATTCGAGTCTCCATCAAGGCGCGGCCATTGTTAGACGAACAAGACGGCCGACAAAAGAACTAACAAAGGCGCGCTGGTGTCAGGGATTTGTAGATTGCGTTGTTGAACAAATACAGGGGGCTATTCAGTCAGCACTCCAAGACGATGTTTTAGTCGAACTTACCGTCTGCTGCCAGTTCGATTAACGCGACCCATTGAAAGGTGAGGAGGCGAAATTGGACTGTCGCAGACGGGGCGGGAAAGTCAGGCAGGCGAGTCAGTTACTTAGATCTTTGATGCTTTGTTATGAGGGAATTTTGTCGTTTTGCTGATTTGATCCTTTATGTCACTGAGTTGCAGAAGTTGTAAGGCTTTCACACGTATTCGGAGAGAGAGTGTTGACTTTAGTCGAAGGACTTTTGGAGTCAGCAGTACATTTATACACACGCACGCTCGTATGATTTGTATATACGGTGAATGCCTCTCATCATATACGAATACTTGCCCATTTGTTCATCTTTCTAAGTGTATTTTTATTATTTTAGCTACATTCCAGAATAACACCCAGTTGTCACAAACCAACGTAATAGGTTAATGCCTCTAAAAAAAAGATTCGGTAAGAGCGGTCCAAGGGTGTAGTGTCAAAAAAACTAAAACGGAAAGTTAATACATTTCTTATTAGTAGTGCTCATTTCGTATTATGCAACAAGCGCCCAAATGCTAATAGCGAAAATAAATGTGTAAAGGGATATTAGTTTAGTAGCCTGAACAAGTAAACAAACGAGTGATGTTTAGGAGAGCTATAGTATTTCAGGAAAAAAACAATAAGGGATATATAGAAGGGAAACGAACGAAAATGGTGTTGAAGGTTGAACAATGAGAATCTGAACTCGTAGAATTATGCACCGAAAACTAGCTCGTGAACTCTAGAGTCTGATTGCGAGGAAGGAGGTGCACAACGTCGTCTTTTAGAAGGGAACTCCGTCCGGATATCGTGATGGACATAAGAAGGGGAATCTGATCGTAGGAATGAGCAGAGAGGGGGAGGCGGAGTGGGGAAGTGAGGGGAAATAGGGGGAAGACCAGAGGGCGGGAGGGGAGGTAAATATTGACATGAACCTGACTAGGCTGACGGGTACTGCACAAGGCCCGTCTTCCGGTCCATAATACCCTTAGATAAACACTAGTGAGATGCTGCGACGTGGGAATGGGATTCGGCGGGGAATTACCAGATGATTGTGGGAAATGATGTTGCTTTATTAATGCGAAAATATGATTTTGATCTACCTCCCTTTCTTCCTTTATGTTGCTCATTTCTCTCCCTCTCTCTCTCGTTCTTTTCCTCGCCTTCGCTGTCTTGGTCATCCTTTCTTCATCTTTTCAGACTCTTCCCTTCTTATTTCCCTTTCCATTTTTTTCCGCCCTCTTTCTTTCTCTGTGGAACTAGTCACACACACACACACACACACACACACACACACACACACACACACACACACACACACACACACACACACACACACACACAAAGTGTCACATTTCAATTTTCTGCGAAAGGGAACTTTAAAACCACACGGAATGCGTCTTAAAAGTTCAATTAAGCATAATCAAGTATAGACAATGTGACTCCGTCTGAGGAAAAACAATCCCCCATCGAGCTCCTAAAAGCCCAAATAGCAAATAGGAGTGAATCCCTTTCATGTCCCAGCTCATTTGAAGAACATTAGGGGGGAGACGGGCTTTAATGGCATTACATATGCAAATAAGGTCATTTATCCTTCTTGTGTTCTTTCTTTCCCTCGGTAGGAGATGCATAGGTGGGTTAGCGCTTCCGACAGTGTTGACGGCTTGGGAGGCGATGAGGTGGCTCTCCTCCGAGGGTCTGTCATTAGGCTGAGCGGTGCTTTAGATTATAGGGGTGAGTGGTTTGTTTATTTGACTCACTCGGGCTCGTTTGTTTTGTTCTTGCTCTGGAGTCTCACCTACGGGTGGATGAGAATGATGGTTGGATGGATAGACGTTATAGGGAGATCTCTCTGTGCTTTATTACTTTGGTTTTGTTTTTATGTGGGGAGGAGGGAGAATATGGTTTTTATGTATGGTTTTATGACGGAAACCCTGTTTCATTATATGCATTGTTATCACACTTGAGTGCATCTAATGGGTTTGTTTGATTTACGCTCCTATGTTTGTTGTCTTTATTATAGGGTGATATGGGGACGATAATGTGAGAAATCTGCCACAGAAGGGAAGCCATAAGTACGCTGTGTCATGTAGAAAATTTTTTTTTTTTATGATTATGGTAAATTAGTGTCGAATGATACCGTGATAGGATATGCTGATATTGAAAATTATCAGTTGCGCCAGTTATTTATTGAATATATAGAAATGACAGTCACGCTCGAAAGAATGACTCTAGTTGTCCAAGTAAAGTTTCTAGACCCGAGACAGGAAATTATACGGTCAGTTTTACCCTCTACTTTTTTCTCATGCCGCCACTTCCACACTTTTCAAAAAGGAGCAATGTGACAAAATCAAATTATCAGGCCTTTGTAACTGCTTACATCACAAATAAGCCATGCAGTTATGAGATGTTATATTGAAAACGATCAACCTTGAGAATGTAAAAATCGTATGACGTTACAGGAAGTATATTTCACTATTTTCACTTTCTCTTTTCTTTAGTTTTCTTCTTTTCTCTGGCTTTCCTTTCCCGATACGAAACCACCTCTTTTTCTTCCATCACCCTCCCGCCGCCTCATCCCTCCAACGCTTATCCTTCCGTCTCTTCCCTTCTCTTTATATCCCCTTTCATCAGCCCTCCTCCCTACATCTATTTTTTCCTTCAGTCCCTCCTTCCTCCATCGCCTTTGCCTCTTCCACCCACCATATCTCTTGCCTCCGTCCTCATTTCTCCATCTTTATCCCTCCCTTCTACTTCCGCTATCTCTTTTTTCCCATTCCCCGCCATCTTTTTTTCCTTCCCACGTCTCCCTTTAGCCCTTTTATTCCACCCTCCACCTCCCTTTATCTCTTTTTCGTCCGTCACATCACTCCTTTCTCTTCCTCTGACCTCCCTCCGCCCCTTTCCTCCTTTCTGCTCCCTTCTCATCCCTCCATCTCTTTTTCCTCCGTCACCTCACTCATTTCTCCGCCTCGTCTCTCCTCCCTCCGCCCCTTTCCTCCTTCCTCGCTCCCTCCTCATCCCTCCATCTCTTTTTCCTCCCTCCTTTCCCAGAGTCTCATTTGCACCTTCTCTCATCTTCCATCCTCTTCCCACGTCCTCTTGAAGTGGCGGTAGTGTTAGGAGATGCAAATATCTCCGGTGGTCGGTATCCCTTTCGTTCTTCATATCCGGTGATAAACACAACGTCCAATAAACATCTCAAGAGCCTAGATCAACATTTCATCAAGTATGCAAATTTACTCCGCTGGGTGCTAGGGGATAGGACAAGTGTGGGAAAATGGGAGTAATGATAGTGTGGGTGGTGGAGATATGAGGCAGAGCTAGTGTGATGAAAGCTGAGAGGTTTGTGATGACGGTGGTGATGAGCTGCACCATCTAAACTAGGTGGTCTGGTAATGGTGCGGGCCGATCCTATATACTCTGAGGCTAATTCAGCGATATAATGGTGAAACAAGTTATTGTAATATCCATGATATAGAATCCTTTCGTTTACACTGCTAATATTTTGATATATTGGTTGCTACTAGGTAACCGGTGGGCGTATATATCATACATGATGTGTTGTATGATAAACAGCAATTTCATTATATTCAAAACGGTAACCTTTTGTAGTGACGTAGACTTGTAAAATATTATCGGCCACACGTGTATACTCCAAACAAGTGGTATAAGGAATTCTTCCATAGTATTAAAGATTTCGTTTTTGAATTGTTAATATAAAATCATTATATCGATTTAGTAATTCTGTGTTCTACAGGGACACTAATGGTAAGATTAATGACGTCGAGATTACTGGAAAGTGTTTGATTATCCTGCCCCTGTAGGAAAGGGAGACAGATTTTGACAGTGAAATATTGAAACTCTGATGTTTTCATTGATATTGAGAGTTTTAGAGATAAATGCAAACTTGGTGCCAGAGGATATATTCATATTTTTATTTTTTGCGCTTCTATTTTTTTTTTTTTAAGATTGTTTATGCGTGCGTTACCAATGCTCTCACATCACAACGTTTCTATTCCAGCCACAGGGAATGTCAGGCATAGATTGATCGTAGATAAAAACCAATGCTTTAAGAAACCATATATGCCGGCTATATATGAAAGCCCTTGTCTGTGCAAACGAAAATGGTGTAGCCAAATAATTTAACACTACCAACGTACAGCCTGAACAAAATGAAAAAATAACTGCTTATATTATAATAGCTCACAACCAAAACATGATTGTCCCAACGCATACACGTGTTGTTTTATATACAGTTTCAACGCGGCTGTAAAAGCTAACCTCAGCTAAATTCAAATACAGCGGTACGCAACAACAGATTCAACACGGTTCATAAACTCGAATGCAGCACAGGGACCCACACGCGTAAACGGGGGAACCCAGCGACAGAAAACAGTAAACTTTCTGTATTCAGCAACATGACAACGAACTCTAGGGGTTAGTAGGATGAGGGGAAGCATGCTTCTGCCCGCGCCGTAGATTAAGAAGACCCCATGTCCATGATTTGTCCAACAAGGGCAGGATTTGATATATTACCCCCGAAGGAGCTCGAAATAAAGGCTGGAAAATCCGGTTAGGTCCGGGCTCCTGGAATATAATAGGTGTTCGCAAACAAGGATATCTGCCCCTTCCATTGTGGGTTTGTGTGTCAAGTATTTGCATGAAATATTTCCTGTCAGCCGCAGTTGTATTCAATCGGTCGTATGTCCGGACAAGAAGGGCGTTCGAAAGGTGACCGCAAGGTAAATACAAACAGTTGTTGGTTGACAGTTTTATAAATTGAAGTTTAAAGTTTAATATGTCTTAGAATTACATATATATCACATTGCTATAATGCTAGGGAAATCACTAAAGAATCTCTTTCGAAAAAAAATGGAATATACTCTCCTATCTACCTCCCAAGGCTCCGTCTCGTATGTCTGAATTCCTAGCGACGGCCATTTGTTTAACTTAGGTCTTTGCTTGACGTGGATGTGTATTGACCTCCCTGCCTATGATGGATGACCTCAGATGACCTGACCTTTCTGCTAGTAATCTGCTAATCCGTTCGCCCACCCACCTTACACCGCGAGCGATTAATTTTACCCAGTTCGTCCCGCCTACTTTGCCACATGACTTCCGGAAAATGAAGCGTGCACAATATCTTACTTACAGATTGAAAATTACGTTTTGTGCGATCAAATTTTTATAACATAAACTAAGAAGCTATCACGGGGAAAGCGCACGTGCATAGTAATGTTTTGGCAGAAATTAAATTTGTGTACTTTACACTAGAGACAAAAACATGCAGTGACTGAGCGAAGAAAATAACAACAACGCATGTATGGAAATACTCTTCTAAATTGCTGTATTAAGTGTCGGCTCCTAAACCCGATGCAGAAATTCGTTCTGATAAACTTCCCACTATATCACATAAAGTTTGATTTTGACCCTATCCAAAGTTTAATATATACCCCACTTTTATCTTTAAACACCCTAAACCAGTTTTTGGTGTCGCCCACTCGTATTCGCAACCCACAGAAGTGTGACACAACATCTGCCTCAGAGTTCTGCCATATGTTCAAAGCTCGTTCCTGGTTGGTTGGCCCGCGCTTCCCTTGGTTAGGTTGATAACATTTGATTTGTGAGGCTCATCCTCATAGTTGTTGGAGGTACATGTTCTCTGATAATGCTAAGCCGTATTCATTGCGTATACTATTATTACAAAGTGCTGTGTATGAACCACAACTCTTGTTTACTTATTGATATTTGCTAATATTTTTATAATTTATGATATAAATAATTTATGATAGTGATAATGATATTAATAATTATAATGATACTGATAATGGTAATGGTAACAAAAATAGTAATAGTAATAGTGATAATAATAATAATAATAAGATGGATAATAATACTACTAATAATAATGACGATAATAATAAATTAATAATGATGATAATAATAATGATGGTAATAATGATGATAATAATAATAATAATGATAATAATGATAATAATGATAATAGTAATAAAACAATAATTATGATAATAGTAAGGAATAACAGTAACAACTGTTATTATTTAATAATAATAATAATTATTATTATGTTTATTATTGCTATTGTTGTTGTTATTATTATTATTATTTTTATTATCATAGTCATCATCATCATCATCATCATCATCATCATCATTATCACCATCACCATCACCATCACCATCATGGTCTTTCCTCGTCATCTGCACCACCACCAAAAGAAAGCATTTAATTTTTACAACTGTTCAGCCACGTGACTCGAACTGAAGATCTAAAGAGAGAAGAAAGTCAAGAAACAAAACTTCTTTAAAATATGTTGAAAGCTTTGCTAACAACATTCATCAAGGCAAAGAGAACCTGGGAACCTGCAGGCTGTAGGACACTGCATTAGCTCTGAATAAAGTCTTGAGTATTGTACCGGTAGGAAAGGATATAAATTTCCCATGTTTAGCCTAATGAAAGCATGTTCCTGCGCTGAATGCTGGAAAGTTTATACATGCATAACATTCTCTCTCTCTCTCTCTCTCTCTTTTGTCTTTAGTGTGTGTGTCTGCTTCTATCTCTGCCTCTTCCTCTTTACCCCCCCCCCCTCTCTCTCTCTCTCTCTCTCTCTCTCTCTCTCTCTCTCTCTCTCTCTCTCTCTCTCTCTCTCTCTCTCTCTCTCTCTCTCTCTCTCCTTCCCCCCTCCCCCCCCTCTCTCTTTTTCTTTCCTCTCTTCCTTTTGCCTTTTATGTGTCTGTCTGATTGTTTCTATCTCTGCCTCTTCCTCTTTACTCTCTCTCTCTCTCTCTCTGGCATGCTCTCTTTCCTCTCTTCCTTTTGTCTTTTATGTGTATGTCTGCCTGTTTCTATCTCTGCATCTCTCCTTCTTCCCTCCCTCTCTCCTCTCTCTCATTTCTTCCTCTCTTTTCTTTCCAGCACTCATTCATTTCATTTTTTTCCTTTCTCTCCTTCCTCCGGATCTTACCATCCCTCTCTCTTTCCAGCACTCACTCGTTCCCTCTCTTTCCCTTCCCTGTCCTTTCTCTCCTTCCAGCACTCACTCATTTCCTCTCTCCCTCTCTCTCCATCTTCCTTTTCTTCTCATTCCTTTCCTCTCTTTCCAGCACTCACTCGTTCCCTGTCTCTCCCATCAATTCCCTCTCCCTTCTTTCTAGCACTCACTCATTCCCTCTCAACCAAGATGTCTTGACCCCTTTATTGAATAATAATGTTGGAGTGCGGCTGCATCCTCGGGACGAGGTGATGCTCCTTGGCTCCGCGCAGGGACAGTGCATGGTCATCTACAGTGGTCTAAGGACTGCGATAAGTCACTTTGTTAGCAATACATCATTGCATAGCTCTTGCGGAAGGGGATAGACATCACAATATTGAAATGTATGGTGTGGCAAAAAGACAGAAATAAGCAGGGGAAGTAATGGCCAGGCGTATGTATATGTATGTGTGAAGATACGTTTGTGACAAACATGTAAGATTATATAAATATGTAGACTATTGTAATATGATCTAGATATAGCTGGGTTACACTCACACACACGCACACGCACACACACACGCACGCACACACACACACACACACACACACACACACACACACACACACACACACACACACACACACACACACACACACACACACACATATATATATACATATATATACTATATATATATATATATATATATAATATATATATATATATATATATATATATATATATATATATATAGAGAGAGAGAGAAGAGAGAGAGAGAGAGAGAGAGAGACACACACACACACCACACACACACCACACACACACCACACACACACACACACACACACACACACACACCACACATATATATAATATATATTATATATATATATATATAGAGAGAGAGAGAGAGAGAGAGATGAATGAGAGAGAGAGAGAGAGAGAGAGAGAGACGACACACACACACACACACACACACACACACACACACACACACACACACACACACACACACACACACATACATACATTACATACAATAATATATATATGTGGTGTGTGTGTGTTGTGTGCATATAAGATCAATGATTAATATGTGTAAATGTTATATTTAATATACATATTACGTCTATCTTCACTTCGTAACTTTCTCTATATATATTATAAGAGTATTAATATGATATAATATGAATAATTTTTTGCTTACTCTCCTTGACTCAGTGAGCTTATCATATACCTACTGTACTATCTCAGTTGTATAATTTCTATACATAGCTTACTCTTACTAGTCGCTCTAGTAAGTATGATAGATATAAATTATTTTTAGCTTATATATAATTACCTGTACCTATATATATTATTCAGTATATCAATATATACTATAATATACTAATATATTCATCCATATATATATATATCATTTACCACCACCATCATCACCTTTCATTTATCGTAGGCCTATATCTGTCTATAAACTTTATTATATATGCCATGTTGTGTTGCTGTGTGTGTGCGTGTTTGGGTGTTTGGCCCTCTGTACATACATAGTAGTATATATATATATATATATTATATATATATATATAATATGTGTAAAGTAAGTATTTATATAATTCTAAGTGCATATTATGCATAAATACATATGAATTGTTTATATGTCATACACCTACATACAGTCGGCATACACTACATACATATTATATATATACTATATTTCATATATAATACATACAGGGTATTATACTACCCATACATATACCCTACCTAACATACGATTTACATACCATTAATATATATAAGTTCATTATATTCATATCGCACAATCTACTACACACACATCGACACCACCACTACACACACACACACACTCAGCTAACACCAACACACACAACACACACACACACACACATAGGTATAAATATTATTTTTATATAGCTCATTACCACTTATCGTGGCTCACCCCTCTTATTATCATCAGCTTTACTATTAGCTTATACTTATCGCTCTATATAATATATATATATACATATATATGTACATATATATATAATTATCTATATATAGTATATATATATATATATAATATATATTATATATATGTGTGTGTGTGTGTGTGTGTGTGTTGTATCAAGGAGATTGCTATGCTATTTGTGCCGTGGGCTTGCGTGTGGCGCGTGTGGCGTGTGCGTGTGCGTGTTTGCGTGCTGTGTGTGTGCACTATATATATATACTACCCTATATATATTTAGCCCAATTTATTATATATATTTATTAGAATTATCTAGTCAT
>NW_020870092.1:10000-15000 GCF_003789085.1 Penaeus vannamei | reverse complement strand
AAAAATCCTGTGTCATTTCTCTCAAACGGTTACACCTAATGGTCAATTTGTGTTTGCAACCACAAGGGGCCGCGAACCTAAACCATCAGGAACACGTCTCCCAGGCTTTCAGGCTCTTTCCGTCTCTCGTTTATTATCTCTGTTTTCCATTTGCCTTTTGTTGATTTGTCAGGGATGGAAGTCTAAGCCATTGTGTCATTTCCATATAGGAGAAATTCTTATTTTTTCATGTGATAATAGAAAATGAATGCGTGGATAGATAAATAGAGGTTGTTTTAAATGTATTTTTCCAAAGAAAAAAAAATCAAAAGTGAACGTTCGTTAAGTTGACAGTGTACAATGACTAAACTTTACCGTCTCTTGTTAGCCAAATTGAGGGTTTCCTGTGTTCTTTAGAAGGTTTCCGATTTACTCGTGATAAGAAGTTACAAGTTTGTTCCGTCCGTCATATGTTTTAGGGGCAACCTATCTTTTGGTTAAACATATGGACTAGTTCTTGTTTGAATTTGAAAACTTGTAACCTTTATTTATTGTACAACGAACCTGACACTCATGACCGAAATAAAGAGGGAGTAAAATCTTCCAAGAGACATTAATTCACTCAAGGAAGAAGTTATTGGTAACCTAATAAAGTAAGATAAAGTGAAATGAAAAAAGCCAAGGACAAAGCTTCAGCGACAACAAGAGGGCAGCTAGCTGACCTCTGATGGCTGGTGGTCGACCCCCAACGGTTTCCCCGACCACAGACCGACTCCGGGCCGACCAATGTTTGTTTTGTACAACCTCGACCCTATGCCTACCGAATTTCACGGTTCCTTCCCACCTCTTGCTTCACTAAGTTTGAGTTTTATGTACTGGAGAGAGGTGGAGGGCGTGATGCGGGGAAAGTGTTTTTATTGCCTTTTTTGTATATTGGAGAATAGTATTGTTGCTTTAAGGCTTGGCGTGGGAGTTCCACATAATTTTTAGAATGGAGATGTTCAGTATACACAACCCGTATGAAAAGTTCCATCTGAGAGGTGAAGTCCGTTGGGATTTAGAGATCGCTAGGAACATAATTTTGAATACTCTATCCTTGATCATGAAGGCTTGTTATTATGAAGTTATCAGTTATCTTCAACCTCACAGTCTGCACGCTAGTCATTGTTTTAATGGCAGTATATTTCATAAAACGATCATTTACTTCATATGCAAATACTATAGGGAATAGCCGTTTACTTTTATTAATCAATTTTCAGCTTCCGCCATGCTATTGTAAAATGTAAAGATATTCTATATTTAAAATGTTGCTATTGGATCTTATTCAAGGTCTATGATTGCATAGCCTTTGTGCTTTTTCAAGTATCTGTTGTTTTTATAAGTAGAACTTATAGGACCTGTATGCTGGTTTTGTTCTACCTTTGTTACCATACTAATTGGTTGTGCAATAGTCATTACAATAACACCAATTATTATTATCAATATGATCACCATTATCACGGTTATCATCATAATATTTATTGTCACTGTCATCATGATCAAGGTAAATTCATTCGTTTCTAAGAGACTAGAGTGTAATTGTTCTTGATTGTATCATTATCATCATTTTCTTCATTTACTTTAAGCACTTTTTTCTCAGCGTACATTTTTTTACGTTCTCTGCATCCACGACCTCCAGATGCAAACGCGACACCTCCCTCCTCACTCCCATAATCCCTTATCCTATTGTCCTTCCTCCTCTTCCTCCCTTTTTTTCTATTTCTCTTACTCATTTTCCTTATTCCTCTTCTTCCTTTTATTTTCCTCCTTCTCCTCCCTCTTATTCTTCATTCCCTTTCCCCCCCTTCTCTTTTATTTCCTTTCCTCCCCCCGATCTTTTCCTCCTTTTCCCTCTTCTCCCCCCCTTCTTTTCTTCCTCCCTTTCATCCCCTTCCCCCTCCCCTTTTGCCTCCATCCTGTACCTCCACCACCTTCCTTCTCTCCTCCCTCTCCTTCCACCCCATCTTCCTACCCATCGCCCACGCCACATTAGGGGTAACATTAGGGTAACCACCATCGCCTGGTGATGCTCGGGACAAGGGTCAGCTCTTAACTGCCCCTCGACCACTGGAGACATTAAATAACTCATTAACAACTTGAACCACACTCGATGACTGGCTTTTCTCGGCTTTCCCTAAATGCCTCTTTGTAAGGATACATAAAATTTTGATGGGAATTTTGAAAGATGATGATAATAATAGTAATAATGATAATAATGATAATAATGATAATAGCTCTGATGATGATAATCATAAATATGATAATGAGGATGATGATAGTAATTATGATCATGAATAATGATAATTATGATAATAATAATAATGATAATGATAGTCACAGTAGTAATGATAATAATATTATCAGTGATAATGACAATAATAATGATTTTGATTAATGATTATTATGATAATATTAATAGTTATGTAAATAACAATAATAATGATTAAGCAAATGATAATAAGGATGATATCGATCATAATAAATGATGGCGATACTGATAACCGAAATAATGGTAATGTTAATAATCATAATGATCCTGTTATTGAGACATAATAATCATAGTAATCCTGATGACAAGAATGATAATGAAGATAATTAACATACTAATGGTCATAGTACCTGCAAATGATAATGATGGCAACAATAGGAATTATAATAAAAATGATAATGATAATGATCATTATAACAACAATTATTATGATCATTATAACAACAATTAATATTATCAATATAACAATGGTAATGATCATTATAACCAATGACTATGTTCATTATAACAACAATGATAATGATCATTATAACAATAATAATGGTAGTAATAACTTTCTCACATACGAAATCCTACTGTCGTGATTAAGAAAATAATTCTAATCAACTTCATTAAGTGATTCCAAGATATTTTTTCGCTATTTTTTATGATAAGGTGCGCGGACTGATTTCAGGTTTCAGTATCCGTGTTGCTTTAAACAGAATCGGCCGCTTCATTTATTAGTCCATTTATGGCGTTTTCGGATTAACATTTCTTTCGTGTCTTTTAGCCATTTTAATGTAAAATCTGAAAAGCTGGGCAAATTTTAATCCTCTGAATAATATCAGATTGTGCGCGGTAGTGTTTAGTCTCAACGGCGAGGTGACTAATCCTTTAATTGACTGAATTAATTGAAAGATTCATCGACACTACAATCACCTTAATCAAGGTTAATTAATCTTGCTCAATTATTGGGGAGTCGCGCTTGGCAGGTGTTGGCAGGTGGTGTTTTTGCTGGAGCTTCTCTTCAAAGTTATACTTTGAAATTGTTCTTTCGCATGTCTGTTTTGATGATGGTGATGGTAAGGATGATGACGATGAAAATGGGGATTATGATAGTGATAATGACAGTGAAGATGATGATAATGCTAATTATATTTATTATGATTTATGTGGTGGTGATGATGATAATGATGATGATGATGATGTGATGATTGATTGATGATGATGAATGATGATACCATCACCAGCAACACTACTGCTACTACTACTCCCACCAGCTACTACTATCTCTTATACTACTCCTACTGTTGCTACTACTACTATTACTGCTACTATTCTATTTTGGCTACTACCAAGATTTTCGTATTCAGTGTTTTATGATTCTTTTCTATTTCGGTGATGTTACGAGAATGATAGAAAAGCAGAAAGCGGAAATATCACTGTATATCATTAAGGCAGAAGATAAGAGAATAAAAAAAAGAAAAGAAGAAAGAGAACAAGAAAAAGATCGAAGGAAATATCTCGATGACGATCTGGACGATTCCAGATGTTCACCTTTGACCTTCAGCCAACATCACAGGCACATCCTATGTCTATTTTTCCCTGTCACCAACATCTCACTATCTCACACCATCATCAAGATTGTCTTGGCAGTTCACTACATCTTTCTCTGTCTCACTCTCTTCTTGGTTTCCTTTTTATAATTTTTCTATTTCCTCTTATTTTCAATCTCATTCTCTCTCTCTCTCTCTCTCTCTCTCTCTCTCTCTCTCTCTCTCTCTGTTCATCTCTTTCTTCCCGCCTTTCTCGCAGTCTACTTATTTATATCTCATTTTTTCATTAATATCACTACTTATCCACTTGTTTATAAATGTGTGTTTATTCGAACGCATATCTTTCATCTGCAAATATATCTAGCTGTCTGCCTCCCTTTGAATTATTTACCTGCCCGTTTACGTTTTCTCCCATTGTTTGCTTACGATGCGCAGTCGATGTTGTCTTTATTTAAGGATATATATCTTTCTGAATTTATCTGCATATATACTTAGGTAGATAGATGGATAGAAAGACTGATTGATTGTTAGGTAGATAGACAGATAAATAGGTCGATAAATATATAGATAAATAGAAAGATAGACAGACAAATAAATAGATAGATAGATTGACAAATACGTACATCAAATATGTATAGGTAAAATACAAATACGGATGTATTTGTATATGTATATACATATATACTTGTATACATATATATATATATATATATATATATATATATATATATATATATATATATATATATATATATACAAACATACATGTATTATAGATGTGTGTGTGTGTCTGTATTTTATCCTGTTTTGTTTTTTCGTCATCCTTTCTAGCAAGATTTTGCTTCTCACATTCAGCATTTCGCCTTTCCTCCTTAACCCTCCTCTTACCGTTATACATCTTACCGCTGCTATCTTCATCAAATGATAATTTTCCTGGTCTCTCTTTCCCCTGCCTCCCGTCTTTACCAAGCCTTCGCCTCTCCCTTCTTTCCTGACTCCTCCAGGCCGTGCTCCGGTATCCTCCCACCCCTCCTCTCCCATCTCTCTCCTGTCCATTCCCCTTTACACCGTGTCCGTCTACAGATAACAAGGTCTCTATCTCCACCTTCCTCGCCTGGCCGAGACCGCAGCCCCATCTTCCAGGGGTTCCTTGCGACCGAGGTACACGGATCTCCTCT
>NW_020870091.1:2002547-2015047 GCF_003789085.1 Penaeus vannamei | reverse complement strand
CCACTCCCTCTTTTTCACCACCACTTCTCTCCCTCCTCCTCCTCCTTCATCCTCTTCTCGCCCTCTCTTCCTCTCCCAATTTCCTCTAATTTCCTTCCCTCCTAAACCCCGCCTTTCTCTCTTCCCTCTCCCCTCCTCCCCTCCTCCCCCCTCCATCCACCTCCTCCCCTCCTCCCCCCTTCCCCTACTCCCCCTTCCCTTCCCCTTATTAAACAACGTCCCTTCACCCCTCCCCCTTTCCCTCACCCCTACCCCCCCTCCCTTCCTTCACCCCTAACCCCCCCCCCCATGTCACCCACATCTACCCTGATAGACGTTCAAATATTTCCCCGGATTTCACTTGCATTCCATCCCACCACATTTGCTACTTCTCCCTTCTCCTTCTCTTCCCTCACTACCCTCCCTCCCCCTCCCTCCCTCCCCTCTTCCCCTCCTCTTCCCTTTACCTCTCTATACCACCCCTCTTGCCACCCCTGCCTCCCATACCCCCTCCCCCAAACCCCTGCAAACATATAACCCCATACAACTCCCCCACCCCCCGGAATATCTTACCCCCACTCCTCCCCCTCACCCTCCCCCCTTCCCCATCCAGAGCAGACACCGTTTCCCTACCGCCCTTACCCACCACCAGCACCCCCCCCCCCACCCCACCCCCCCCACCCCCACCCCCCGTCCCACCCCGCCAAGCGCCCGCATCTTTCGAAACCGTCAGTGTTTGTTGACAAATTGGGAGGGGGGAGGGGGGAGGGGGGAGGGGCTTCCGGTCAAACATCCGTGTACTTAAGGCTGGCAAATATGATTTCTCGACCTTGCCCCTATTTTTCTCTATGGTGTCAAACATTCCTTTCTCTCTCTTTTCTTTTTTTCTCTCTCCTCTCTTCTTTTTTCTTTCTTTTTCTCTTTCTCTCTCTTTCTTTTTTCTTCTTTCTCGCTCTTTCTTTTTCTTTTTCTCTACCTCTCTCTCTTTCTCANCCTCGGCTCAACCTCGGCTCACCCTTGGCTCACCCTCGGCTCAACCCTCGGCTCACCCTTGGCTCACCCTCGGCTCACCCTCGGCTCACCCTTGGCTCACCCTCGGCTCACCCTCGGCTCACCCTTGGGCTCACCCTCGCTCACCCTTGGCTCACCCTCGGCTCACCTTGGCTAACCTCGGCTCACCCTCGGCTCCCTTGGCTCACCCCTCGGCTCCACCTTGGGCTAACCCTCGACTCACCCTCAGCTCACCTTGGCTAACCCTCGGCTCACCCTTCGACTCACCCTCGGCTCACCTTGCTCACCTCGACTCATCCTTGGTACATACACACACACACACACACACTTTTTAAAATATCCTATCTTCAAAATAAAACAAAGGGTAAACCAAGACAATACGCGCACAGAAGGAGAACAGAAAAAAAATAATCCTCAGAAGAAAAAAAAAAAAAATAGGAGAAGAAAAAGAAAAAGAAAAAAGAAAAAAAAAAAAAAACGTTTGTGAGAGTAGCAGAGTAAGCGAGTAAACGGCGGGCGAGTGAATAAAGAGATGAGGAACAGAGGGTTTTAAAGTTATGTCGAGAGAGCTTACTCAGGGCGCCCGGGAGAGGGAGACGGAAGGAGGAGAGAGTGAGGGGGGGGGGAAGGAGGAATAATAATGAGAGAGGAAGAGAGTGTTGAGGGGGGGAAGGAGAGCGAATAATAATGAGAGGGAAGAAGGTGAAGAAAAGAGGAAGGAGGGAGAATAATAATAATTATAAGGGGAAGGAGGAAGGAGAAGAAGAAGAAGAAGAGAAGAAAAGAAGAAGAAGAGAAGAAAAAGAAGATGAAGAAAAAAAAAGAAGATAAAAGAAAAAAGAAAATATGAAAATAAAAAAAAAAAATAAATAAGAGAAAAAAAATCAAAACAAAGGAAAAGAAACAAGAAAGCATTTTTCAAAATGGTCGCGGAACAAGGAGAAAGACGCGGATTTTGAAGGAAAGGAGACGGAAGGAGAAGGAGGGCGCAAAGACGATGGAAAACGGGGTATAAATATTAAGACAAGACGAATAATCGACCGTAAAACGAGACACAAACAGAAGCAGGAGAGGAAGGGTCGAAATGCTTGGTCGATGCAAGGGAATTTGGCCTTTCCCTGCTGTTCGACGGGAGGACTATAGGCCTATCAATAATAACAGCATAATAATAATATAATAATGATAATAATGATGATGATGATGATGATGATAACAGCAAAAAAATAAGAATTTCAACAATAGCAACAACGATATCAATAATAATAACAACTACAATAATAAAAGTGATGGTAATAATAATTTAAAAAAATTATACTAATAACAATCATAGTGATAATCATAATGATAAAAGCAACAAAAATAATGATAATAATAATAACAATAACAATAATAATAATACTTTGATGATGATGTTACTGATTATCAAAATAACAAAAACAAAAACAATAACAATCTTTTTCGATAAGTCTCCTCCACCTGACCCACTCCCCCCCCCCCCCCCCGCTCACTCCGCCCACTCCATCAGTGAAAAAGTTTTCCTCTCCACCTTCCCCTTCCCCCTCCCTCCCTCCCTCCCTCCCTCCTCTCCATCCGTCTGTCCTTCCCCGTGCCTCTAGCCCCCCTCCTCCTCCCCCTCCCTCCCCCTCCCCCCTACCTGTCCCCTTCCCCCTCCTCCCCCTCCCCCTCCCCTCACTCAAGACTTGGTTCTCGAGAATCTTCTTTTGACTTTTTAAGTTTGTGAATCTTGACGATCACGTGACCGTGGAGAAGAGGGGGAGGGGAAGGGGGCGGGGTAGGGGTGGGGTCGAAGGGAAGGAGGGGAGCATGGGAGGAGTGGAGGGAAGGGAGGAGGGGAAGGGGAGGGGGGAGGGGGAGGGGAGGGGGGAGGGAGGGAAGGGGAAGGGGGAGAGAAAGGGAGTGAGTGATAGTTTTTTTTTTTTTTTTTGTTTCATTTCGTTTTGTTTTTATTGTTGTGTTGTTTTGTGAATAAAATACTGTTTCCCATTCGTGCCTCAGACTACATGATAAGTAAAAAAAATAAATAAAATAAAAAATATAAATCGTCATCCTTGCCATAGGATTTCTCTCGCTCTTGTCAACGCCTCTTCCTCTTTCTCCGACGCGAAAAAGACGGCACGCTCTCATTTTTCCTCGTCTGCCCCCCCCCCCCACTCTCCTCCCTTCGCCTCCCCCTCCCTCCCCTTCCCTTTCCGCTCCCTCCCTCCCTCCCCTTCCCCCCTCCTCCCCCTCCCCTTCCCTTTCCCTCCCCCTCCCTCCCCTCCCCTCCCTTTCCAGCTCCTCCCCTTTTCCGCTCCCCCTCCCCCCCCTCCCTCTTTTCCCCCTCCCCTCCCTCCTTTCCCGCTCACCCTCCCCCTCCCCACTCCTCATCTCCTTACCACAAATATAAAGCTCAGAGCACGGAATTAAGATGCCTCCCTCCCTGCCCCCACCCCTCCCCCTGCCCTCTCCCTCTCTCCTTCCGTCCTTCCCCTTCTCTTCCTCCATATTTCCCTCGCAGCCCTGGTCCCCCTCTCTCCCTCTTCCCCAACCCCTCCCCCTTCCCCTAGCAGCCCTGCCCCCTCCCCCCCCCTCTCTCTCTCCTCTTCCCCTACCCATCCCCTTCCCCTCGCAGCCCTGACCCCTCCGCTTCCACATAGCCCTAGCCCCCCCTCTCCCCTCATCCCAACCCCTCCCCCCTGGTGCAAGCCTCACATCTGCACTGGGTTCTACATATTCTAATCCGGAGTCACTGAGCCTCTCATTTTGCCTCGCACCCCCCTCCCCTCCCTCGCCCCCTCCCCCTCCCCCTAGGCCTATGCTTCCGCCAACGAGTACAACCTCAAAGCTCAGGCGAAGGCAGGGGAACCTCGCCCTTAGGCTCTCTCACCGCAAGAGACACTGCCCCTCCCATACTCACCTTCCCCTCCCCCACCACCCCCACGCGATTATACCCTTCCCCCCCCCCTCCCCCACCGACAGGACCGGCCGTCCGGATGCTAATAGAAAAAAATGAGAGCCTTATTGGAGGTCTCATATCCGGGCCGGGAGAGCGAGAGGCTTCCAACGGAGGGCGAGAGAGAGAGAGAGAGAGAGAGAGAGAGAGAGAGAGAGAGAGAGAGAGAGAGAGAGAAGAGAGAGAGAGAGAGAGAGAGAGAGAGAGAGAGAGAGAGAGAGAGAGAGAGAGAGAGAGAGAGACTGACAAGCAAACAGAGACAAATAGACAGATAGATTTTTAAAAAAAGGATGAGAAAAAAAAAAACAAAAAACACATTTGATACGCGACAAACAAAAAAAAGCAAAACAGGAATACGGAAAATGAGGAGAAGAGGGCGACGAGGGGAGGGGGAGGGAGGAGGGGGAGGGAGGGAGGGGAGGGAGGGGAGGGAAGGAGGGAGGGAGGAAGGAGGGAGGGGGAGAGGAAGACGGTGCTCAGGAGAGAGATCACGAGAGATGTAAATACGTTTTTGATGGTGGGATCCACAGCCCGGGGTGCCAGTGTATGTACATGTTTAGTGCATGTGTGTGTGTGTGTGTGTGTGTGTGTGTGTGTGTGTGTGTGTGTGTGTGTGTGTGTGTGTGTGTGTGTGTGTGTGTGTGTGTGTGTGTGTGTGTGTGTGTGTGTGGTGTGGTGTGTGTGTGTGTGTGTGTGTGTGCGTGTGCGCGTGTATATCTATATAACATATACACACGTGTATAAAATATAACATAAACATTTACTCACGAGCGAGCGCGCACGCACACAAACACGCAGCCCGTGTATACACAGGCGCTGTATATCCCTTTCCCTCCACTATTTATTCTGCCTGAGCACCTCCGTCGTAAGGAATCCGTCTCCCCTCATGCGATCCTTCCATCGACTCCCCTCACTTCACGTGCCGGTGAGGGTAATCGCTACCTTTCTCTTTCTCCTTTTTTATTATCGGAGTTTCCCATCGTTTCCATGAGGGAGGGAGGGAGGGAGGGAGGAGGAAGGAAGGAAGGAAGGAAGGAAGGAAGGGAGGGAGGGAGGAGGAGGGAGGGAGGAGAGGAGAGAGAGAGTGAGAGAGAGAGAGAGAGAGAAGAGAGAGAAGAGAGAGAGAGAGAGAGAGAGAGAGAGAGAGAGAGAGAGAGAGAGAGAGAGAGAGAGAGAGGTACTCTTTACCTTTTTCTTTCTCTTTTTATTTATTAGTTTCCATCGTTTCCATCTGTGGAGGTCTGTGGTGATGGTGATTATGGATGGAAGGAAGGAGATAGGAAGAAGCAAAAGAGAAGAGGGGAAAGAGGAGGTCCGAAGACGAGGGGGCTAAGGAAGAAGGGAGGAAAGTAACACGAAGAAAAGGAAGGGAGAAAGAGGGAAGCAAAGCAAAAGGGAGAAGTGAATGTCAGAGAAAGAGGGAAGAAGGAAGCGAGGAGAGAAAGAAGAGGAGAGAAAGAAGAAAGGGAGAAGGGAGATTCGGGAAAAAGAGGGGAGAGGGAGAGGGGGGGAGAGGGCAGGCGGGGACAGTGTACAAGGCGTTGTTTACTCGCTCTAAAGGGCCGGTAGAAACATCTTGTGAGACCACGTGTGAAGTCGAGAGTAAACATATATCACTTGAACGGTCAAAATAAGAACAATCACAAACACTAGGGGAGAGGGGGGGGGGCGGGGGAGGGGGGGGGCGGGGGAAAGGGGGAACGGGGCGGGGGGAGGGGGGAGAGGGTAGGGGAGGGGAGATAAAGTCTCTGACTTCTTCAATGAGATTAGAATTATTCGTCCTTCGCCCCCTCCGCTGGGATCGCCTGAAGAGTTTGAGGAGGAGAACGAGCGTGGGTTGGGACANGAGAGGAGAGAGAGAGAGAAGGAGAAGAGTGAAGAGTAGAGAGAGAGAGAGAGAGAGAAGGAGAGAGGAGAGAGAGAGAGAGGAGAGAGAGAGAAGAGAGAGAGAGAAGAGAGAGAGAGAGAAGAGAGAGAGAGAGGAGAGAGAGAGAGAGAGAGAGAGAGAGAGAGAGAGAGAGAGAGAGAGAGAGAGAGAGAGAGAGAGAGAGAGAGAGAGAGAGAGAGAGAGAGGAGAGAGAGAGAGAGAGAGAGAGAGAGAGAGAGAGAGGAGAGAGAAGGAGAGATAGGAGAGAGACCACAGGGGAAAGAAAGAGAGATTAAAAGGGGAGTAAAAGATGAAAGAAAACGAAGAGAAGGAATATATGATGGAAAAAGGGATTGAGAAGGAGGAGGGAAGGGGAAGAGTACGAGAATAGCGAAGAGGAAAAGACAAGAGGAAGCGGAAGACGGATAAAAGGGTTAAGACTAGGGCTGAAAAATAGAAGAGGGAGAGGAAGGACGAAAAACAACAACAGCAGCATTGGGAGGAAAGATGGAGAAAATATGTTATTCTTCTGTGAGATAAAATGGAATAATATCAAGTTTGACGAAAAGCAGGAAAGGTAAGACAGGGAATAAGATGAGGGAGAGGATGATGACGAAGAAGAAAACGAGAAAGGAGAAAGAAAATGGTGGAAAGATAGGAACACCGAAAGAAACTGTAAAGGGAGACAAAGATACGTAGCTGCACTTACAGATAGACACAAAAACAGAGATAGATAGAGACGGGCGAGAATACAGACAGACACACAGACAGAGATAAGGAAACACACGGGCATGAAGATAAACAAAAACTGAGAAAGATACACGGAAAGACACAAACAATGTAAATAAACCAACAAATAAAATTTCAAAATCAAGAAAACATAATCAAAAACAATTTCAAAATAGAGCCAAAAAAGAGAAGAAGAAAAAAGAAAAGAAAAAATAAAACATACATACAAAGCCCGATTTCAAAATAGAGCCCCCAAAAAAAGAATGAATTTTATCATTCCTATGGGAGCCTCCATTGGTCCCAACTCTAATTAAGGGATCCATTATAACCAGTCCTATCATTGTGCTCTCTGGGATGCGGGTTTAGCATTACTAATTTAGATATTTTGGGCTTTATAGGATTTACGGATCTGTCTCACTGTATAATGCATGATATTGTGAATATCTTGTTTTTTTATGAATGATAGATAGATAGATAGGTAGAGAGAGAGAGAAGGAGAGAGAGAGGAGAGAGAGAAGAGAGAGAGAGAGAGAGAGAGAGAGGAGAGAGAGAGGAGAGAGAGAGAGAGAGAGAGGAGAGAGAGAGAGAGAGAGAGAGAGAGAGAGAGAGAGAGAGAGAGAGAGAGAGAGAGAGGAGAGAGAGAGAGAGAGGAGAGAGAGAGAGAGAGAGAGAGAGAGAGAGAGAGAGAGAGGAGAGAGAGAGAGAGAGAGGAGAGAGAGAGAGAGAGAGAGAGAGAGAGAGAGAGGAGAGAGGAGAGAGAGAGAGAGAGAGAGAGAGAGAGAGAGAGAGAGAGAGAGAGAGAGAGAGAGAGAGAGAGAGAGAGAGAGAGAGAGAGAGAGAGAGAGAGAGAGAGAGAGAGAGAGAGAGAGAGAGAGAGAGAGAGAGAGAGAGAGAGAGAGAGAGAGAGAGAGAGAGAGAGAGAGAGAGAGAGAGAGAATTCAAATTCAAAATACTTAATTCTATCAGTGACAGTGGATAGCATCATAATTACATAAATATGCAGTTGTTTTGCATATAATACATATAAAAGACCCAAACAATGTTAGTACATTCAAGTCCTGCTTTATCCTAAGATCACAGGTACTTTAGACGTTCTTTAATATGGTTTTAAAGGTGTTACTTGGTTCAAGATCATGTGTGCGTGTTTCCTTTTGCCGTGTCCCTATTTCTGAATGTGATCTTTTGAAACATAAAAAAACATTACCTGTTTGAACACTTGTTTTGTTATCTATGGCAGGGAGAAGTAAAAGCCACTTTGAAGAATTAGCTTATTCTATCGGTGAATATGTATCATAACTGCATTTGTAATGGATTTTTAACAGCTTAGTTTACTTACGTGCGGGGTAACAGGGCCATACGTATTAACATTGCCAAGTTTAGTAAATATCGATTATTTTCCGATTTGACCTTTTTTGGGTCGAACCCCATAGGTTTGAGGAACAGTTGATGATACCTATGCAATAGAGATCCTCGCTTCAGTTTTATATTTTGTAGCTTAGGTAAATCACTCTGCTCGTTACTTTTCTATAGATGTCGGCATGGGTCTCAAATGTCATCCGTCTATGTGCAACCATGTGGGCTCTAAATCTATGGTGTATCTAGTGTAATCTATCAATGTGTTTTACACGCACTTGTTCTGAGGTTATTGTCGTAATATCTCTTTGCTTGTGTCAGTGTCTCTCGAGTCTTTCTTATCTGTTCATTTAGATTTAGATTTTAAGAATCACTTGTGAGTCATCGGCGTAGTGAACAAGAAGGCAATTTTGGGCTTAAGCCGATAGATCGTTTGCGGATAATGAGAGCTAAATTGGTCCCAAAATAGATACTTGTGGAAATCGGAAAACTAATATTTTTCTCGATATAATCAAACGAATTTTGACTGATTGGGTTGAGGTTCGCAGAGAGAAGAGAGAGAGAAGAGAGAGAGAGAGAGGAGAGAGAGAGAGAAGAGAGAGAGGAGAGAGAGAGAGAGAGAGAGAGAGAGAGAGAGAGAGAGAGAGAGAGAGAGAGAGAGAGAGAGAGAGAGAGAGAGAAGAGAGAGAGAGAGAGAGAGAGAGAGAGGAGAAAAGAGAGAGAGAGAGAAGGGAAAGAGAAGAGAGAAGAGGATGAGTAAAAAGGAATTGCAGAGAAAATGGACTAGAGAAAAGTCAGTGGGCTTAACGGACTTAAAAGCATTAAGGGCCTAAATAAAAGAACAAAAGCCAGTCGTTCACAGTAGGGTTCCTGCAATGCACCATCACAAAACCCTTTCTTGACAGCATGCCGCAGCATTGCATCTTTCGTCTT
This sequence comes from Penaeus vannamei, assembly GCF_003789085.1. Lineage (NCBI taxonomy): Eukaryota > Metazoa > Arthropoda > Malacostraca > Decapoda > Penaeidae > Penaeus > Penaeus vannamei. The sequence continues at coordinate 2,006,222 of NW_020870091.1, read as the reverse complement.
GGGGGGGGGGGGGGGTTATTCGTTTATTGCGAGTCCTTTGTGCTTCTATGCGGCTAATGCATTTCTGCCCTGACTTGCTTGTTACTCGCATTCGAACTTTTCTACGAGTGGGGCATAAACATGTAGCTATGAATAATCTGAATACGTCGTGTGTTTTGCAACTTTTGCTATTATATTCACNCTCAACCGGGTTAAAAGCCCTGTGGGAGAGGAAAAAGAAAGCGGGGTTTTCCCATCGTAAGGGAGGAAGAATGGAAGCTGGGAAGGGAAGGGAGGGAAGAAAAGGGGCGAAGAAAGGAGTTACTGACATGAACAGATTGAGAGAAAGAGGGAGAGAGAGAGAGTTGAGAGAGAGGGGAGAGAGAGAGGAGAGAGAGGAGAGTGGGAGAGGGGAGAGAGAGAGAGAGAGAGAGAGAGAGAGAGAGAGAGAAGAGAGAGAGAGAGAAGAGAGAGAGAGAGAGAGAGAGAGAGAGAGAGAGAGAGAATGAGAGAGAGAAAGAAGAAATAGAGAAGAGAGAGATGTGGATATGAGATAAAACATAAAATCATCTTTTCCCTGTGAATACATTGCTGACAGCATATACTTATCATCTACTATGAAAAGCTTCATAAGTATTACGAATTAAATATAACTTTGTTTTAGTTTAGAATGAGAGAAAATTTCCTTTGGTGGCGTTGTCCAAGACTATCGAATGTAAGAGCAGATGTATTTCTGTATCTCTAAAGGTTTAACCACCATTTCCTTTTAGTTTTGTTTGCCTTTTGTTAGAAATGCTTCCTCCCCATCTTCATCTTCTCTATTCAAGTCATTTTCTGGATGCATATATCTAAATGTCTTCCTGTCTGCATCACTGTAAACCTCTCTTTTTCCCAAGCAAATGTATAATTTCATGCTCCTCCCGACCATCCGCATTCAAAAAATACTTAAACACACGCACACACACACACACACATACACACATATGCACATACACATACGCACACAGACACACACGCACACACACACACACACACGCGCGCGCGCGCACACACACACATGCACACACACAACACACACACACACACACACACACACACACACACACACACACACACACACATATATATATATATATATATATATATATATATATAATATATATATATATATATATATATATATATGTGTGTGTGTGTGTGTGTGTGTGTGTGTGTGTGTGTGTGTGTGTGTGTGTGTGTGTGTGTGTACACAAGCATTGATACAGATCTAGAGATATATGTGAAGTTGGGGAGAGAAAGCTTGCGTTCGCATTCCGCCTTCCCTCCTCCCCTTGGCGCAGGCAGGGCGAGACTGTTCATGGGTGCAGGTAGTTGCGCCCTGCAAGATGACCTGCGTTCATCAAAAGGATAACAGGCAGGAAGTCCACCATCATGCAATATATCACTGCGTTTATGAGATCATCATTTGCCAGTCAAAATGGGACCGAGAAAATAAACTTAGTTTGCTAAATGACAACTTCCCATTATTAAGCAGATAATGATTCTGAAAATAAGCCTTAATGCAAGTGTTTAAATCAAATATATGCTCCTACCTGACTCGTCACTCCGTTCATTGCAGTTTTTGATTGGACTTTTACTCAATGATGATTCAGAAGCCTTCTCCGCCGTCACCCCCCCCCTCCCCACCACAGGGCCCCCGCAGCGATCCCGGGCCGTGTGCGTCCTGCTGAGAACGACAAGGATTAAACTTATGTTCATCACGTTCTAATAAACCTTCCTAAGCTGTCCCGGGGTCACGCCACTCGACCCGTGGGAGGGGGACTGGGGAGGGGAGGCTGCCTCCAAATGTGGAGACGGAGCGACGGTGCAGGAGGTACTCGGCGCGGAGGGGATGAGGGGCGTGTGTCCCGGGCGTCGGAGGTACTCTCGGCGAACAAAAGGAGTGAGAGGAATGCACGGCGGGTTTAGGGCGCGGGAGGCTGCGCGGATTTCATCTCGTGAGCGGAGATTTGTGTTAAATATCCTTAGATTATGATTAGAGGAAGTGCAGTGTACAATGTATAGCCTTGGGAAACATAAGTATCAATATTTTGATAAATAGAATGTATGATTAAATAATACAAGCTCACTGCCGACAAATGAAACTAAAGTCATTAAGGTAAAGCGGGTTGAAGGAACGAAGAGGTAACTCGCCAAGTAAGTAAAAAGAAGAAAGAAGGAAGGTTTCAAGGAAATAACAGAAAGGAAAAAGAAAAAGGCAGTACATTTGCAGAGACTGAACCTTAACCGAAACCGTTGATATGCTGTATTATAAGTATAAGCAGAAGCAGATATATATAAAAAGATTGAAAAATGAAATAAAAGCAAGAAACACTTCTATCCCGTTAGATGTACCGTAACGATTCTGCAGTAAATCTAGAGACGAGAAATAGCTAAGGAAGCGGGGCCGTTGAACAAAGAAGCAGCGAAGAAAGGAACGGCCGACATGCAAGAGGTCGTAATGACGGGTGATGGATGCACGGAAACATTATGATAAGCCAAGTTAGTTGTCCCTAACTTAAACAAATGAGAAAATAATGCACACTTTCCAGTAGCAAGGTGCAGAATGATTGATGCATTTCATTTACGTAATAAGACGATCATACTCGTATCGCATATGCACTTCAGCATTCCTAATATTTAAGATCACACTCCCTGTAGCTTTTCTTTGGACCTTTTGCTTTCGATCCAGACAAGGCAGCACGAAGAGAGGCGTGTGCTGGTCGTCCTCGGGGCAGGCTGAGTTCGCGGATTTCCAGGGCTGTCATGGATGCCCGGCAGAGCGACCGCCGCAAGGGGAAAGACGGGAATCTCGCTAGAAATGGTTTGCAATCCGCCATTCCTCCGCTCAACTGCAGCTCAGGTAAAAGAGGGAAAAGAGGGGCTGCCGTTATTGTCTATCATGTTCAGCTTTTGATCATTTCAACGTCATTCAGCAGGGAGTGGATTATCTCTTGGGTTGAAGGAATCGTTAAAAATTCAACTGGATTTGCACCTCAGAACATTCAGAATGAAGTACGTTTTTGCATTTGAGCAAGAACGAATTATACCGTAGTCAGTTCGATTGGTCACTTCAATATTTCCACCCCAAAACCGCTCAAAAAATCAGATTAAAGCATTACGAAAACAGCAAAAAAGAATCAACATTCCCCGCGCCTTTGACAACGAAGCAGCTGATAGCAATCGCAAGAATCATCATAAGATTCATCCCTCTCATATTCCTCCCGCCCTCCCCACCTTCCCCCCGCCTCCCCCGCCCTCCCCCCCAGCCTCCTCCACGCCAGACCACAAATGGCCTCCCCCGACGAAGGCGACGTGATGGAGCGAGTGACGGCGCGCACTCCCAGCGCAAGGCCGCCTCCCCTTCGGCGCGGGTCATTCCCACGAGGGGCGCGCGATGTACAAAACAGTGACACACATTTTACAGCGCAAGGCTATGCTGGCTGGCGGCCGGGTCACAGGTCGCATAGCTGTTGCTTGTGTGGTTGCCAGGATAAATCACGTGTTCCTTGACAACTGGAATAGACCAACAGAACACTTAGGGAGTCGGCTGATGCGAGGCCATTCTTTACGCCGGGGGAGGGAGGGGGAGGAGGGGGAGGGGAAGGTATCAGGATATGGCTAAGTTCGGTGTTGTGATTTATGCCAGTGTTGGTC
>NW_020870091.1:1985047-1990047 GCF_003789085.1 Penaeus vannamei | reverse complement strand
TCACAATCATTATTATCGTAATCACCATTATTATTATTATCTTTATCATTTTAATTATTATTATTGTCATTAATATTATCCTCATTTTACTAGTATTGCTACTATCATCCTAATCATTATCATTATCATTATTATTATCATTTCCACCCTTATTATTATTATCAATATCACTATTACCATTATTGCTCTTACTACCATCTTCCTTATTATTTTAATATTATCATTATTCATATTTCCGTTAAGGAGATTATGTTTTTGGTCGCGTTAGTTAGTTTGTTTGTGCGTTGGTTTACAAGACAACTCAAAAAGCTATAAACAGACATATGAACGGTTTACCAGACATGTGATTTAGCCCATATGATTGTATCCAGGAGTTTCTGAATGATTGCAGCCCTTTCGAATTTTCTCCGTCAAGGAGTCTGTGTTCACGGACGTCACCTGTGTACTTGAGAAAGGTGATTTAAGTGCAATTATTTACGTGTGAATATTATTATTGCATCAGTGACTTCATTGCCTTGGCGGAGGTATGCGCTCTCTGAGGGTTTCTAGTTGTTATCATTATCATTACTAATATTATTATTATCATTATCGAAATTATGATTATTTTCACTATCTTTACTGCCAAGTTGTATCTTATTCTAACTTGGATTTCATTTTATAATTCCTATTATCATCATTATCATTTTTGTTGTTATCATTTTTATCATCATCATCATCCTCATCATCTTCATCATCATCATTATCATCATTATCCATTATTACTATTGTCACAATTGCTTTTATCATTATAATTATAATCATTTTGATTATCACTATCGCTATCATCACATGTTATTATTTTCTTTATCATGATTATTATAATTTTCATATCTATTATCACTGCCACCATGATTGTTATCTGATTACTGTCATTATCATTATTTTTGCTCTTATCATTAATACTGTATTTATAATTTCTTATTCTTATTGTTATTGTTGCTATTATTATTGATATTGTTTATCGTTATCATTAGCATTATTCTTATCATTATCATTATTTAATAACAATGATAAGAATAATGATATACAATAACAATAATAATAGCAAAAATAACGATAATCATAAGAAATGCAGTATTAATGATAAGAGCAAAATAGTAATATTATTGTTGTTCTTGTTATTATTCGTATTATTATTACTATCATTATTATCGTTATTTGTTATCATTTTCATTATAATCATCTTTATTATCACCATTATCATCAACATCACTATTCATTCATTTATGTGCTTTTCATTATTGCTATTATTAATATTATTAACATTATAAATATTATTATTGTTATTATTATTATCACCATCATTTATGTCATCAATATCATTATTGTTAGTTTTTTATTATTATTATCATTATTACCATTATTATTGTTATTATTATTATCATCATCATCAATATCATAATCTTTAACAATATTATTATTATTATTATTATCATTATTTTTATTGTTGTTATCATTATCATCATCATCATCATCATCATCATCATCATCATCATCATCATCATCATCATCATCATCATCATCATTATCATTATCATTATCATTATCATTATCATTATCATAATAATAATAATAATAATAATAATAATAATATAATATAATAATAATAATAATAATAATAATAATAATAATAATAATAATAATAATAATAATAATAATAATAATAATAATGATAATAATGATAATAATAATAATTATTATTATTATTATCATTATTATCATTATTATTATTACTATGATTGCTATTATTATTACTATCATTATTATAATTCTCATTACTGTCATTATCATTATTATTATCATTATTATTATCATTATTATCATCATTATCATCACCATCATCATCATCATCATCATCATTATCATCATCATCATCATCATCATCATCATCATCATCATCATCATCTTCACCATTACTATTTGTGGTAGTATCTTTATTATCATCGTTACTAGTATCATAAAATGCTTATGCTGGCAATGATGAATTGGTGCTGGCGATGATGGAAATTTTGATGATGACTATGATGAGCCTTATTGAAAGTTTTGACACCAATAGTGACAAGACACGGTTATATATGGCTATTTTGGTTTTATTTCATGAATATGCAATGTGAAGTTTAACTTTTTCGTGTGAAAACTATTGTGTAATCCGACTGAAAACACGGATTTTGTTTGAGACACATACGTTTCTTATTTATCATTATAATTTTACTTTTATTGATTACATTGCTTAAATGAATCCTGTTTCTGACAAAACAATTGCAGAATTTTCCGAACTTGCAGAACTTTCTCAATTTCAAATTATAAAAAATGCTTAAAAAATAAACATGCCTGTATCAAGTTTAGGAAAATCCAACACTTTATTGAGCATTTTACAAGAAAACTACATAGAACTTAGCGATGTATTTCCTGTGATCATCACTTCAGTCTCAACAAATAGCTAGATATTAAAGGCATTATCTGTACAGTCGCCACCTCCAGGAGAGAAGAAAAACAGGCAAGTGTTCCTCATACTTTTCACACACTCCGACTGACCTCACAATCCACTGTATTATTCCCGGCTCTCTCAGTCTTCTCTCATTTTCTGTGACCCCACGCAGGTTTCTGTGACCCAGGCTGACCCGGCACGAACCAAAACCCCATTGTTTTCAGCAGGCAACATTAGTGAGCTGGCTTTATATTACAGGGGTTCGGTGCTGGGGATGTTGGAAGGAGGGGGTCGTGTGGGCATGGGAGGGGTGGGGGTCGCATTGGGGTGGAGAGAGCTGGGGTCGGGTGGAGGAAGGGTAGGGCTGGGGGTCAAGCAGGGGAAGAGGCTGGGGGTAGAGTGGCTGAAGAGGAGGGCCGGGGGTAGAGTGGGGGAAGGAGAGGGCCAGGGTCGAGTGGGGGAAGGAGAGGGCCGGGGTCGAGTGGGGGAGAGGGCCGGGGTCGAGTGGGGGAGGGAGAAGGCTGGGGTAGTTCAGGTTTGGATGGTGGGAATTGGCTGGATGGAGTTGGGGATTAGATAGTGCGGCGGGAAGAGGGGGTGGGGGTTGAATTTAGCAGTTATGTGGAGGAATAATTCGAAACTGAATTGTACTGGATTTCAGTTTGATTATTAGAAGGACATGGACGGGGATCTTCCTTTGATTTAGGAAAGCCGCTTCTTATAGGATTAAGGGTTGTGTATGTGGAGGGAGGAGCGGGGGTGCTCATGAGGTCAAGATTTAGATGGGAGATTTTAGGGAAACAATAATACGTCGGCAAGAAACTGAAATTTCGAGATACGTCTGGTAAGTTCGTGCGAAGGAGTAAATGTGTTGGAATTGATAAGATACAACGTAACGGTTATCATTATTTCCAATTTAGTTAGGAGAGATAATCGGTAACCAGGCAGTGTGTGTAAGTTAACATACAATTAGATAAGTGAAACGCTGTAAGAAAAAATAAGATCAAAACCCACAGGGACGTTCACAGGTGGGTGAGAAGATTGGCTCAATTTAATAATTTCTCGCGACGTTCTTGATACTTTTCGGTTAATATCAGGTTAGGAAACAAGTGAAAAATACTAGTCATGCTCGTGTAATGTGTGGGGTAGAGTGTTAACAACGTGGAAAGCAATGTGTTATTACTGGAAATATCTTTTCACTCCACGACAAATATTATAATGTATATGCCATGGTGGTAGGCTTAAAGAATTTGATAACGATTATCTATCAAAATTACTGTGAAGTATTTCTGTCGTATCTCGTTCGTTATTTTCGAGATATTGTAGATGCAAGTATTAGTTGGCCTCTTGGGCTTCACATTATTATCGCATGTAGTGGCCATGTTCGGATGCCATTCTTTGTTGTAATTGATATTAGTTTCATCTTAAAAGTGCCACTGCAGGAACTGTAGATTGCGCCTATTCCATGTCAAAGGGTTTCCAGACCATCTCCGCTGAGGAGATTGTAAATATCTGCTCACGTTAACAGCATGGTTTATTGCCAGTAGGCTACACTAATTAACCAGTCCGGAAAGTACGCCAACATATGTAAATTTACAGTTCGATTATCGATTTCTAATGAATTTTAGACATCACCCCGAGTCGCATTTGACTTGAGGATAGAGCCAGCTCACTCGTAGGAGAATTAGATGCTTCTTGCACAGCCGCGCTCGCTTGCGAGATCTATGCGAAAAGATGCATTCTTTCCTGTCTGGCTAATTAGGAAACAAAGCATGTTGACGGCGTTTCTCCTAAAAAAAAATATGGATATATTACCGTCAAGGCGCAGCAAATGACTAAATTAATTTACGGAAACATCATTCTCACTGGTTACATACATAATTTGGATAGTAGAAATGAAGGAGTGTAGAAATGTAGGAATGAAGTAGTTTTTCATAGATGAATATAACTAAAACATTTTAGATATCTAAAATTGAATTAATAGCGAACAGAAACCATCTTGGCAACTGTATACAGATTTCTCAGTGCATGATTTATCTCATGCATATTTGCTGCTGTAGGTAGGTTGTGTCATGACTATTTATGTGGCAGTGATGAAGAGGAGGCGAAGGAGGAGGAAGGGCGCTGCGGGAGGGAAGGTGAGAAATGGAGAGAGAGACGCCTGCGAGGGAGAGAAAAAGTAGGAACGAAGGACCAGCGATACAGTATGGCAGCCGATATGTAGCAAGACGTCCTGTAAGCGGGTTAGTGCGGAGCGAGCGGACGCCGCGTAGGATGCAAGTGCCTGTAAGTACTTATCCTACACAATGGAGTGACCGTTTAAGGCCCACCAAACGCTCGTAATCAAATGGACTCAATCGTTAAAGCGGAGATAAAATTTTGTTATTAGTCTGGAGGTGTAATAAATCATATCACTACGTGGGGCCCTTATTGCATAGATGAGCGATCAGATATGCTAATGCACACATGGACAGAGAACATAATAATTGACGCTGTAAATGTCTATCTACATGCGTATAGATCTATCTACATA
>NW_020870091.1:1964022-1966522 GCF_003789085.1 Penaeus vannamei | reverse complement strand
TTCCTATCATTATTATTTTCATTATTATCTTTATTGTTGTTGTTGTAATTGTTTTGTTATTATCATTATTATTATTATTATTATTATTATTATTATTATTATTATTATTATTATTATTATTATTATTATTATTATTATTATTATTATTGTTATTACTGTTATTATTGTTATTAACCATTATTACTACCAATATTATAGTTATTGTTGTTATTATTAAGATGAGCAATTTTCTTATTGTTATTATCATTATCCTTATGATCATCATTTGATAATCGTGGTCATTGGCTTTTTTTATTATCATGAGTGCCATGATCATTATCAAACTTATCATTACTTTCATTATATTAATCATTTATGATAATATAAATCATGATGATCAATAAAAATTAAGTAATGTAACGACAATAATGATTGAGATAAGATAATGATAATAATATTACTAATAATATTAATAATTATAATGATAATAATAATAATTATTATTTTTTATGATCATTGTTCTTATTATTATTACTATCATTATCATTGCCATCAGTGATAGCAACAGTAGTAGCATTGGTACATTTATCATTACCATTTTTGATATCATTATCATTATGCGTGATCATTATTATTTTTGTTATCACTAAAGCTATTGTTATCGATATTCATTTCTTATATTATAAGAAATATACTCATTATTATAGCTATAGCCATTATTGCTATTATTATTGTTTTTATATTAGTTATTTAGTTTTACTATTTTTGATAATATTATATTATGTCATTATTATCATAATATTCACTATGATAGTTGTTGTTATCATAATCATTATCATCATTATCATTATTATCATCGTTATCATCTTTAATGTCAATGTTATTAGTAATAGCACTGTCATTAGTAATTAATGTCATTTCAGTATTTCATTCATTATTATTATCCTTTCCTTCCTTTAAATACTTATCATCTTGTTATTATCATAGTTGCATTATCAACATGCCTGTTATTGTTATACTTATTATTATTGGCATGTAAGTGAAAAAATGAATCATTTTACTCAACTGATATCACTGAAAAACAATGATAATAATAAGACACGTATCAATACTGGTGTCAAACATTACAAAATAATGTTAAAGACTATTGGAATTGATGTTTATATGTTTATATTTAAGTTGATACCACTGATGATGAAAATAGTATGACAATAATAATAATGATATTGATGATAATGATATCAATATTCATAGGTATTATGATTATAATAGTAAAGAAATAATAATGACGATAATAATTGGGACAATAATGATAATAATAATAATGGTAGTAATAAGAATTATAATAACAACAACAACAACAACAATGATAATAACAATGATAGTTATGATGAAGATGATGATAAAAGTAATAATAATAATAATAATAATAATGATAACAATAATAATAACAACAACAACAGCAACAATAATAATACTAACGATGATAATAATAATAATAACAATAATGATAACAATAATGATGATGATAATAATGAAAATGATAATAATGATAATGATAACAACAACAATAACAACGAAAAGCAACAACAACTATAACAATAATGATAGTAATAATGATAATAATAATAATAATGATAATAATAATAATAATAATAATAATAATAATAATAATAATAATAATAATAATGATAAAATAATAATAATGATGATGATGATATTGACAAGGGCAATACTGATAATGATATTAGTAATAATAATAATGACCATAAAATGATCATGATAATGATAATGATAATAATGATAAAAATAATGCTAATAATAATGATAATGATAATAATAAAGATAATGATAGCAATAATGGAAACAACAACAATAATACTAATATCCAAAATAATCATAATGAAATTAATGAGAATATCAACAATGCTTAAAATGCTAGGAAAAAAACAATTAAGATTATTATGATAACAATGATAATGATGATTATGATAATGATAACAATAATGATGCTGATGCTGATAATAATAAAATAATAGTAATAATAATAATAATGATATTAACGACAATAACAATAACAATAATAGTAATAGCCATAGTAGTAGTAATGAGAACAATGGTAACAATACTATTATCAATAAGAATACCAATGATAATGATAATGATGATAATAATAATAAAAAAGTAATAACAATAATAGTAATAACAACAGCAACAACAACAATGATTTTATTATCATCATTATCAACATCTTTATTATCATTATTATCATTATTTATTTTTCATCATTACCGTTATCATTATTACTATCATTATTATTGTTATTGTCATTATAATAATGATAATAATAATTATTATTATTATCATTATTATTGTTATCATTATTATTATTATTATTATTAATATTATTAATATTTTTACTATTATTATTATTATTATTACTATCATTACTATTATTGTTACTATCTTTATCATTATTATTATTATTATCAGTATCATAGCAACGATAATAATGATAATA
>NW_020870091.1:1920626-1923126 GCF_003789085.1 Penaeus vannamei | reverse complement strand
AGGAAACAAGGATAGGGGGGAAATAAGAGAAAGAAAATGACCATGGGAAACAAGAAAAAATAAACGTCAATAAAAAGACAAATAAAAGAATATGGGAGAGACGAACGGAATAATGAAAGAAGAAAATAAAGGAACAGATAAAAGAGAAAGAAATAATTCAATCAGAGTAATAATAATAATACAAAACAAACGAAAACATCTTGCAATAGGAACAATAATCGAATATTAGCACCAAGAAAAAGAAAATAAAAGAAGAAAACGAAAGTGAACCACAGAATAATAACATAAGCTCTTAACCTTACTTTTTAATGACCTTGCCTGGCCCCCCCCCCCTACTTCCTTCCTTTCAAAATAAAGTAAAAAAAGCGTCTCTGGCCACCTGCCGTTTAAACAAACATCTCTCTAGAAAACAAGAACTCTCTATCAAACACATGCCTTTAAAAAAACAACAAAATGTCTAATTAACACATGTCTTTAAAAAAAAAATAATAATAATAATAATAACAAAGTGTCTAATAAACACGTAAAAAAAAAAACAAAGTGTCTAATAAACACATGTCCAAAAAGTCTAACAAAGTGTGTAATAAACATGTAAAAAAAAACTAACAATATTTAATAAACAGGCTAACAAAATCTCAAACAAACAAATCATCAAGCTCTATGACAATATTTGACGTGATATAAAAAAGAAATAAGGAAAGAAAAAAAATAGAGAGAGAATTACAGTAATTCCCTGTCGGGGTTTCTTTTGGTTGGTTCAAAGTTTCTTCTCAAAAGAAAAGAAGAAGAAGAAGAACAAGAAGAAGAAAAAAGCGTTTTTCGTACCCGGTACATTATCATTACGTAATAATAGCTAGGGTGAGTTATGATCTAATGAGCGTGATTAACCATCGCGTGACGATGCGACAGGCTAAATATTTTTTTTTTTTTATGCTTTTCTAGGGTTATGTTGATTCCTTTCTGGATTTCGTAACTGCTTTGTACGTTTGGATAGATGTACATACGTATGTGTTTATTTCCCATGGATATATGTATCCACACATATCTGCACACATACCTGCACACATACATACAAAAAACACAAACACAGAGAGGTGTGTATGTGTGTGTGTCTATGAATATGTTTTTGTGTGTCTGTGTGTTTTCAAGTGTGCGTATGTGCGAGTGTGTGTGTATGTGTACATGCTTGAGTTTTTATGCGTTTGCATGCATGAGTTTTTATGTGTGCATGCGTGAGTTTTTATGTGTGCTTGCGCGTGTGTACTTGCATATGTGTGCATGCATGCGCGCGGATATGCACCATTCCAATGAGCGAAGAATCGGCCAACAAACACGAGCAGCTTGCATCGAGGCGTTAGGAAATCATGAGCATCGCCCACTTCGCTCGCCTCTTAAGCAAACATTCCGCCGCAAACCCAGCCTGGGGAGCCTCTTACCTGCTCTTTCCAAGGCGCTCGAGATTGCCAGCAAAGTCGGAGCATTACATGCAGGAGAGTCTCCTCGTACCTTGGCGGAACATGTACGAGTGGGGAGAAACAGGTTCCAGACACGTTTTAACATCTTGCGCATGGCGGAAACGGCACCGTTAAAATTCCGGGAAGGTGGACGTACTCGTTATTGCTTTTTTCTTCTTCTTCCCCCGCTCCTCCTCTTCCTCTTCCTACACTTCCTCATCTTCTCCTTCTTTTCCTCCTCTTCTTCATCTTCCTTTTCTTCTCCTCCTCCTTCTTCTTCCTCTAATTCTCCTCCTCCCCCTCCTTCTTCTTCCTCTAATTCTCCTCCTCCTTCTCTTCCTCTTCCTTTTCCTATTCCTTCTCCTTCTTCTTATCCTCCTCCTTTTCCTTCTCCTTCTCCTCCTTCTTCTCCCCCACCTCCTCCTCTCTCCTCCCCGTCCTTTGTTAATCTCAGTCCGTGAGTAGGTTATGGAGCTTTGTTAAAAGCTCGCATACCGATACCACGCAAGGGTATTTTAGGCATAGGTCCAGAATAGAGACATGAAGGTACTGATATCTATTAGCCTACTTCCCTATCTGCCTACCTACCTATCAATATATATATCTATATCTCATATCTCTGAGGCAAATATTCTCCGGGACTTTACTAGGTCCCAGAGATTGAGGATTACTGGCCTGGTATGAGCGCCCCAACCACATTGCTGGACTTGGTACAGTGATATGGGCACTGTGGGCAAGGAGAGCACTCATTGGAGGATCCTCTAGAACTGCAGGGTTTACCTGAGTGCCGAGTTCTGTGGTACCTATCATAGATTGGTTGTGGCAACCCTGCAGGTCCACTTCAAAAGCCCCCTCCTCTCCAGTGGCCACCTGGGGTGTTCCACTTGGATTGATTGAGGGGAGTGTGCATAGCTTTCTCTGGCCGGTTCACAGTGCTCAAAAACCTGACAGACTCAGTAGCTCTCTGGGATTCCTTTAAATGTGAAACACTTGATGCAGGAATCCATTGGTGAACGCATGAGGACAAGACAGAATTTCATCTCGCT
>NW_020870091.1:1895835-1903335 GCF_003789085.1 Penaeus vannamei | reverse complement strand
ATATATATATATATATATATATATATATATATATATATATATATATATATATATATATATATATATGGGTGTGGTGTGTGTGTGTGTGTGTGTGTGTGTGTGTGTGTGTGTGTGTGTGTGTGTGTGTGTGTGTGTGTATATGTATGGATGTATAAACGAGGTGCGTCAGAAAAGTTCCAGGACTGATGACACAGGGGGATCGTCCACTGCGAGTTCTTGCCTCAGGGCCAGACGATCAGCTGACCTGTCTACGAAGAGATACTGCAGCGTTTGCCTCGTTCGGCGCGTGAGAAGCGGCGAGCGTCGTGGCAGGACAACTCGTGGCTGCTTCACCATGGCAACGCGCCTGCTCCCGGTGCCCTGAGCTTCCGACAGTCCCTGGCCGAGACGAGCATCACCTCCCTACTCCCCCTACTCCCCCGACCAGATGTCATACCATTCTATATGACAGACAGACAGAGAGAAGACAAATGGATATATGTATGTGTAACCAGACTACCCCCCTCCCCCCTAAAGAAAAAAGAAAGAAAGAAAAGAAAAAAAGAGTTACTCGAAAACTCATGATTCCATTTGCGAGTTTTTACAGCGACCTCATCAGCCAGCGACCCCGAAAAACATTTCATAATAGGTGCTTTTTGCCTCCGTCGACTGATGATTCGTATCATTTATGCCGAAATTAACTATTATTAGTACGTCATTATTACACGTGGGTTGCATCACCGGATCATTTTGGCTGTAGAATGCAAGCGTAGGCTGTGGCATTAATAATTGTGGAGTCATTGGTGCGGCGATTCTGCTGGTTATGTTGTTTTCATTTTTTATGGATATATTAAATGATAATACACGTATAAACAAACAAGCACACACACATACAAGCGAAAAGAAAAGAAAAGAATAAAACACACACACGCACATACAAGCAAACAAACAAGCACACACACACACCTACAAGCAAAAGATCACACACACACACGTACAAGCAAACAAACAAGCACACACACACGCACAAACAGACAAGCAAGCGCATACACATACAAGCACACACCCAAACAAACAAACGCATACAGAAACCCATACATGTAATCAAACGAACAAACACACACACCTTTTCTAATTAGTGGCAAGAGTAACACTTGGATTTGAGTGTAATGATAATCTTTATAGATATCTTTGTTGATATACATTGGATAAATCACTTAATTTGATGCAACGATTTTAACAATAGACTCCTTTTTTGTAATAAGAGACTCATGCACATTCTTAGCTATACGTTTGTTTTTTGTTGTTGTTGTTTCTGTTTTTGCTAATGTTTTTGTTGTTGCAGGTGTTCATCTCGCTGTTGTAACTGTTCATGTATAAATTGTTGTAGATGTTGTTCACGTCGTTGTCCCTGATAGATAGATATATAGATTGATAGACAGAGAATAGATGGACAGATATATAAAGATATAGATAGATAGATAGTTAAAAATATAGATAGATGTATGAAGAGCTAGATAGATAGTTGAAGATATGGATAGATGTATGAAGATGTAGATAGATGTATGAAGAGATAGATAAATAGTTGAAGATATAGATAGATGTATGAAGATAGATAGATAGTTGAAGGTATAGATAGATGTATGAAGAGATAGATAGATAGTTGAAGATATAGATAGATATATGAGGAGATAGATAGAAGATATGATAGATATAGATAGATAGTGAATATAGATAGATGTATGAATAGATAGAATAGTTGAAGATATAGATAGATGTATGAAGAGATAAATAAATAGTTGAAGATATAGATAGATGTATGAAGATAGATAGATAGTTGAAGGTATAGATAGATGTATGAAGAGATAGATAGATAGTTGAAGATATAGATAGATGTATGAAGAGATAGATAGATAGTTGAAGATATAGATAGATGTATGAAGAGATAGATAAATAGTTGAAGATATAGATAGATGTATGAAGAGATAGATAGATAGTTGAAGATATAAATAGATGTATGAAGAGATAAATAAATAGTTGAAGATATAGATTGATGTATGAAGAGATAGATAAATAGTTGAAGATATAAATAGATACATGAAGAGATAGATAACTGGTTGAAGATATTGATAGATGTAAGAAGAGATAGATAGATAGATTAGATATTAATTAGTTGAAGATATAGATTGATGTATGAAGAGATAGATAAATAGTTGAAGATATAAATAGATACATGAAGAGATAGATAACTGGTTGAAGATATTGATAGATGTAAGAAGAGATAGATAGATAGATTAGATATTAATTAGGATAAGAAAAATGCATCAAGACTTTCGTTAATCACTTTTTTCTGATCAATTAAAGTGGCAATACAATATATCCATAGGCACAGAGAACCGAAAATGCCATATATATAATTGCTTAGACCTTCTGTTTGATTCTTATTACCATCCGAAAAGTATTTTAAATATTTTAAACATATTTCTCTTTTTTATTTTTTCCGAAAGAAGGTGTAATAATTTTGATATTTCCTTTTGCTTCTCTCTCTTTCTCTCTCTCTCTCTCTCTCTCTCTCTCTCTCTCTCTCTCTCTCTCTCTCTCTCTCTCTCTCTCTCTCTCTCTCTCTCTCTCTCTCTCTTCTCTCTCTCTCTCTCTCTCTCTCTCTCTCTCTCTGTCTCTCTCTCTCTCTCTCTCTTTCATTATCTATCTACACTTTTAATTTGCCTGTCTTTATCTATCTTGCTATCAATATTCACTTAGATATTTTCATATTTATTGTGTATACATGTATATTCCCTTTTCTTACGTTTTATGTTAAGCAATCTGCATACCTACCCATCTATAAATAACATTATCTACCTAACTTCAGTCTGCCTACCTGTCTATCAGTCTGTGAATTCTGTTTAAGTAACAAACTGTCTATTGATCAGTTTAATCACAAAGCTATCTCTTGAGTATTCTAACTATATATCAATCTTATAACTGTCTATCTGTTTAGATATCTTCCCATCTACTTGTTCAGCTACCTACCTGCTTGTATATCTACCTGTCTAGTCACCTACCTGTCTGTCTATCTGGTTATCCAACTATCTTTCAATGTGCATAACTCCCTATCTATCAATCTGTTAAACTAACTCTCTACCTGTTTAGTTACCTCTCTATCTACCTAGCTTCAACCTATGTATCAATTTACCAATCTGTCTACCTATCTATCAGTTTATCAATCTGTCTACTTATCTTTCTAGCAATCTTTAGTACAACCTAGTAAATTGTTTAAAGTATTCAAAATATCTATTAATCTGTACAATAAGAAATCTATCTCTTTAGCATTCTACATATCTATCACTTCGTATGATTGGCTATCTACCTGTTTAACAACTTACCTATCTACCTATTCAATCTATCTACCTGTCTATCTACTTGTCTAACCGTCTACCTGTTCACCTTTGTAGTTATCTAGTTATCAGTCTACATGGCAACCTATCTATCAATCTGTAAAACAGGATATCTACCTGTCCAGCTATCTACTTATCTATCTATCTAGCTATCAACCTAACTATCATTTTGCATAACTACCTATCAGTCTGTAGAACTATCTACCTATTTACCTGTCAATCTGTCTAGCTACCTACCTCTCTATCAATATGTATATCTACCTATATATCAGTCTGTATATATGACTATCAATCTGTTTAGTTACCAGTCTACCTGCTTATCTACCTGTCTATTTATATACCTATCACTCTTTCTAGTGATTTCTCTACCTGTTGGGTTACATATTTACCTCTCAAACTATCTACCTATCTCTCTAGCTATTTACCTGTCTATTAATATGTATATCTTCCGATATATCAGTATGTATAAATGACTATCTGTTTAGTTACCAGTCTACCTAGCTATCTACCTGTCTAGTTATGTACCTATCTGTCTTTCTAGTAATCTCTCTATCTGTTGGGTTACCTTCATATTTACCTGTCGAACTATCTACCTATCTGTCTAGCTATCTACCAATCTATCTGTCTAGCTATCTCCCTATCTATCTGACTAGCTATCTACCTATCTATCTGGCTAGCTATCTGCCTATCTATCTGGCTAGCTATCAACCTATTTATCAATTTGTAGAGCTACCTATTTATTAATTTGCATAGCTACCTATCTTTTAATTTGCATAGTCTCTTGTATATCAATCTGTATATCTACCTGTCTTTTAGTTTTTATAGCACTATATCATCCCTTAATAAGTTAACAATCTACCTACTAAACTTTCTAGCTAACTATCCGTTAAGCTGAACAACTACTACCAAGAAGTCAGTATGCATTGTCACTTAATGAACTGTCCAGCTGTTTGTTCATGTGTCATTTTGTTTCTGTATGAGTAGCTATTTATGGCATTCAACTTAATATGATTACGGGCTTACGTTTAAAAAAGCTTCTTTGTCATTATCATTTGTGTCATTTACACATAGATGTACATTATCTCTCTCTCTCTCTCTTCATCTATCTACACACACACACACACACACACACACACACACACACACACACACACACACACACACACACGCACGCACGCATGCACGCACGCACGCACGCACACACACACACACACACACACACACACACACACACACACACACACCACACACACACACACACACACACACACATACACACACAAACACATTTAAATATGCATGCATGCGTGTATGCAATTTTCTTCTCTCTTCATGCTTTCTACCAGTCTGCTTTTCTTTACTTTGCTTGCCTGAAGACATTTTTTTTCTCTCTTTCTTCGGTCTCACCCTGGCTGCCATCTTTCACTCCTGTAATAGACATCATAATTTTAGTTATCATGAATGAATTATATCGCCATTATGTCCAGAGATCTGTCCATTGTACCCCGCAGTAATTTCGTATTTTACACTGTGCGTTCCAGCCATTATCTTTTTTTCTTTTCTTTTTTTTTCGCTGCCTCGCCTACTCTGTCTCTTAATGATAAATCACAGGCCAAGACGAGGAAGAGGAATAAAGGAAATCATATATTTTTTAAATTCTCATTTCTGTTTCATTTTCTTTTTTCCTCCTCCTCCTCTTCTTCTTAATCTACCTCCTCCTTCTCCCCCTCCCCTCCCCCCCCACCACCACCCACCTCCTCCTTCTTCCTTCTTCTTCTTTTTTCTTCTTCCTCCTCCTTCTTCTTCTTTTCTTCTCCTTTTCTCCTCCTCCTCTTCTTCCTCTTAATCTACCTCCCTCCTTCCTTCCCCTCCACCTCCCTCCTCCTTCTCCCCCTCCCCCCTTCCCCCTCCACCACTCCACCCCCCCCACCTCCCCTTCTTCCAGCCCCACCTCCTCCTTTTTCCAGCCCCACCTCCTCCTTCTTTCCAGCCCCACCTCCCCCCCCACCTCCTCCTTCTTTCCACCCCCACTCCACCTCCATCGGTCCATCCCCAACCTCACCTTATATGCTGTACCAAGAAACTCAAACCCGCAGAAGTCACCGAGGTCGTCGCTTCGGAAGTGGAGGCGCGCGTGGTTCGAGGTGAAGAGCGTGCGGTCCGTTATGCCGCAGCCACAGAGCGTACTCCTGTTGGATGCGATGTTTATGGATATCTGTATTCTATTTGTGAGACGGGGTGGCACATGGAGTGAGAAGGGAGAAGTGGAAAATGCAATGATAAATGGGGGAGCGAGGAAACGAGGGAGGAACGGAGGAAGAAATGGGTTAAGACCGAGGCAAGAACGAGGAACTGAGTAATAAATGAAGTGGGAAGGAGATGAAGAACTGAATAATTAATGAAGTGCAAAGGACGAGGTAGTGAACAGAGCAAGAAATTAAGTGCGAAGGAAGAGGTGAAGAACGAAGCAATAAATGGAGTGCAAAGCAAGATTTGGGGATTGGAGATTGAAGAATATTAAGATGAAGAAGCAAGAAGGGAAGAGAAATGCAATAAATGGAAATCGATACAAAAGTTAAAGAATGAAGAGTTTGGGATACGATAGGATTACGAAAGTGGAAGTGAAGAACAGAATGAATGAAGTGCGTAGCAAGAGTTGAAGGATAGCGACGTTCGGAATGGAGAACAAAGGAAGAATTAGAATAAAAAGTTAATAAACGATTCTGAGTGAAGGAATGTACAACACGAAATAGGAAGGATTCACAAAAAGAAAGAAGAAAAGAAAAAAAGTAAGCCTACATTTATGTAAACACGTGTGTGTGTGTGTGCGTGTGTGTGTTATATCCCTCTTCCTATCGCTATTTATGTGTGTGAGTGTGTGCGCGCGTGTGTGTTCTAGCTATCTCGGGTTATGTGTGTGTGTGTTTTGTATTTCAAAAGCTGTTGTGCAGCCAAGGTACTTTAATACAAGTAGCGCCACTCAGTCTCGATGAAAATCCTAGTTGGCAACTGCCGAGCTAAGCCCTGCCCCTTCGCTTTCATTCAGTTCAAGTATTAACAAGATTTATTTTTTCTTTTAATTGTTTTCAATATATTTTACCGTTGCAATACAGAACTATTATTTAAAGAAACACTTACCATAGACAGTCGCACAAATTAACTGAGGCGAAAGAGGGGCGGAGCTAATGACGTCATCGCACTTAGAGTATGCCATTAGATATCATTATATATAACTAGATCCATGATTACTTACATAGTCTACTCTTTTATTCATGATAACGAAGTGCTCTATAGCATAAACAGCCATCGAATGTCAATCAAATTTTCGGGTTCAAGAAGCTAAATAGAAGTGGAGCTACCTGTCTTATATATACTTTATATGCAACTAATTAATAACTATTCCTTGGACTAGGATTAAAATGCAAAGTATATGAAATGGGAACATTGTTTTTATTTATTTTATTTCGCAATATTACCTTTAAGTTTATATTCTTATTCTAAACTTTATTTTCCTTGTTCCTAAGCTTTATTTCCCTTACTTCTTGTCTCTTTTTTTGTTTTGTTGTTATTGTATCTCATATATAATATTATATATATATATATATCTTATATTTGTTTATATTCGTATTATTATTCATCTACTCTCATTCTTCCTTTTATTCACTCAAACATTCTTATTCATTGATTAACGACGCAACGAACTCACTTCCCAATCGGTTCGCCAGAAGCGCTGAAGTCCGTGATCGTGACGCTGTCCTTCTTGCAGTGGCTCGACGGCTCCAGGTGGAAGTCCAGCCACGTAAGGACGATGCGCGTGCCGTGGGTCGACCAGACGTCCAGCGTGCAGTCCTGGTTGTGCCCGTAGTTCAGGGGGTATGATGGAGACACCACGAACCCGTACATCCCCGTGATATTGGTGGGTCCCGGGCAAGACACTGGAGGTCGAGGGAGAAATGAGTGAGAGGAAGAGGCAAAAAGGAGGATTACTTTTCTTCTTCTACTTTTCCTTTTGTTTTCATAAGGAAAGCCACACTTTTTTATGCTGAGGGTCCCGCGCACGGCGCTGGAGGACGAAGAGACAAAAAAGACGGAAAAAAATTCTACCTCTATTTCTTTTTGTTGTTAT
>NW_020870091.1:1883335-1890835 GCF_003789085.1 Penaeus vannamei | reverse complement strand
ATGAATGTCATGATGCCGATGATAATAATAATGATAATGATAATAGCAACGATTAGAATAATAACATTGACAATACTAGTGATAATGATAATAATAATAACAATAATAATGATAGTGATAATGACAATAATAATGATAATAATGATAACAAAAAATTATATAAAAATGATAATAACAATAATCATGATGATGGTGATTACAATTCTAATACTTTTAATTACTGAATATCAAGAATTAAAATGGAAAGAGAGATTAAGGAAAAGAAAGAAGAAAATGAAGAAAAAAACACACTAAAGAATTGAAATAAGAAAATGAAAGGAAAAAACAAAAGATAAAAAGAAAAAAGGAAGGATAATAAGAGGGAAATAGAAAAGAAAAATAAGGAGAAGAGAAACGTAAAAAGTTCATAACAAATCACAAAATAATGAAAGATAAAAAGGCAAAAAAAGAAAAAAAAAGAAAAAGAAAATCACAAAAATAAAAATAAAATGAAAATGATAAAATGGAAAATAAAACATAGAGGGATGACTAAAAAAATTCTAATAAAATGAAGAATGAAAAACTAATAGTAATAAAAAACAGAGAACTAGTATATACGAAGAAAAGAACCAGAACGGAAAGAAAGAGACAAAAAAAAAAAAAAAAAAAAAGCAGAAAGACCAATAGTAATACCAAGAGCATGAGACGACCGGACAAACCAACCTCACCTTCGCCCGGGGAGTCCTCGTCCTCACGGCAGCAGCTCATGCCCTCCTCCTCGCAGACTCCCTCCGCCCTCCTGCACTGCGCCAGGCTATCTCGCTGGACACACACGCCCGCGCAAGGATTAGCGAGCCGGCTGGAGGTCCCGCCAACCCTTTCTGCTGCCGTTTGCGCCGCGTCCTTCGGGAGACGGGGTCGGAATTAGGATTCGGGGGGGGGGGGGGGGGAATGGGATGGGAGGGTGGGAGGGAGGGGTGTTGGAGGGGAGGGGGGGGGAGGGAGGAAAGGAGTTAGGGGTGGGGGTTAGGAGAAAGGAGGCGGGGGGTCGAAATTAGGATTCGGGGGGGGGGGATGGAAGGGGAGGGGAGGGGGATTGGGAGGTGGGAAGGGGGGGGGGGGGGGGGATGGAAGGTGATGGGGGTAAGGGGAAGGATGGGTAGGAGAGAAGAGAGAGAGGAGAGAGAGAGAGAGGAGAAGAGAGAGAGAGAGAGAGAGAGAGAGAGAGGAGGAGAGAGAGAGAAGAGAGAAGATACAAGAAAAAAGGAAACACATGAGAAAGAAACAAAGAACGAAAGAACAATATCTATCTATCTATCTATCTATCAATATATATATTATATATAATATATATATATATATATATATATATATATATATATATATATATATATATATATATATATATATATATATATATATATATATACATATATATATATATATATATATATATATATATATATATATATATGTATATATATATATATGTATATATATATATATATATATATATATATATATATATATATATATATATATATATATATATATATTGATATATATTATATTATATTATATATACTATACACCACACATACACACACACACACACACACACACACACACAACACACACAACACACACACATATATATATATATATATATATATATATATATATACATATATATATATATATATATATATATATTTATATATATATATATATATAATATATATACATATATATCATATATATAATATATATATATATATATATATATATATATATATATATATATATATATATATATATTATATATATATATATATACATATACATATCAAATCCTACATAAACGCACCAACGGCAGACACCAAGAGTGAACACAGTGCAACTCACCTCAGCCTCCACTAAGGACCAGATTCCGATGACCAGGAACACCATTAACCAGGAACCGCTTCTACGCAACATTTTGGAAGGATGTCTGGGAAGAAGAGGAGGACCAGTGAGTAATGAGGATGGTGGTGATGGTGACTGTGATGTTGATAATGATGATGATGATGATTGGTGATGATGGTGGTGGTGGTGATGATGATTGTGATGATGATAATGGTCATGATAATAATAATGCCATTGGTAATGATAATGACGATGATAAGAATAATGATAATGATAATGACTATGATAATAATAATGACTGCTAATTATAATTATTTTGAAGATGATGGTGATAATGTAAGTGTAAAGAGCAGCAGTCTTAATAGCAACATTAGAGTAATGACGGTGTTTTTTTTTTTCTCTCTCTCTTTTTTACAATCCTTGTGGTGATAAAAAGATAAAGCAGATTATATGAAAAAGGGAAAATGGTGTAGAAAAAAGCAGAAATAAGGAAGAAAAAGAAGTTGTTTCAGTATCGGAAGAAGGAAAATAGGAAAGTTAGAAGAAAGAAAATAATGATTATAATTCATAATAGCAATAATGATCGTTATGAAGATGATGATGATGATGATGATAACAATAAAAATATTATCAATAATAGGAATGATAGTAATAACAAAAATGACGATAATAACAATAATGATAATGATAATAACAATAGTAACTAGAAGCACTCAGAGAGCGCATACCTCCGCCAAGGCAATAGGGTCACTGATGCAATAAAAATATTCTCACTTGAAGATTCACACCAAGATCACCTCTTTCTCAATTACACTGATGACGTCCGTGTTCCTCTATCTCGCAATGGCAATGAATCCTTTAAAAATGCCCTGGATCCTAATCACCACCACCATTAGTGTCTTAGTCTTAGTTGGGCCAAGACACACCTCTGGTAATAATTTCATCAAAAGATCTGTTCATTACTTTTTGGGTTATCCAAAGCAGGATCCGGATCATGATGCGGATCACCATAACTTTTTAAATTATCCTACTAACCAACAAACCAACAAACAAGCAAACTAATTAACGCTACCAAAAACATAACCTCCTAGGCAAAGGTAATAATGGTAATGCTAATAGAAATGACAACAATAATAATAATAATAACAGGAATGATAATAACTAGAACACCTACAAACACACATGTAGCTCAAAGATAGAAATTATATAATAAAAAAGAAAAAAAATCTAATCATCTCTACAGGATTCTTTCTCTTCGCTTGCTGTAGGTAAATAACACGTATATTTTGTTTACACGGCGCCGTTGTACTTTATACAGCCTTGTGTACAAAGGGAAGCGTGTGTATTTTTTTTTTTTTTTTTTTTTTGTCTTCCGCTGTCCTAAAGTTAGTGTGGTAACTTCACTAGTTAAGTTATTCTTTCTTTCTTTCCATTTTTTAAATATATTAACAGTTCTTGCAGATTATATATAAACATTAATAGACGTGCAGTGTGTTTGTATAGAGATCTATAGACAGATAGATAAGTACACACGCAGCTTATAAAAGGAAGTAGATACACATACATAGCGAGGTCGACATGCATAGGAATACAACGGAAAGTCTGGGAATATACAGACGAATATCTAAAATTTCCAACCCAAAAATCCATCCATCCTTGCACATTTTTAATTACAGTATTATGGAGTTTACGAGTACTTTGTACAGTTTTATGGGAGCGCCTCGTGATATAAAAGTCGTTTTTATCGCCTTTAAAAAGACCGCAATTCCGCAGTACAAAGGAAAGAGTCCGCGGTGGACGGACTTCGGCCCCGCCTTGTTCAACGCTCGATTGAGGTCAGGCGGGTTCCTTGGGGCTTTATGTCTGTGGGATTTCTGGCTGCTGGGTGCACACACACACACACACACACACACACACACACACGCACACACACACACACACACACACATATGTATATATATACGTATGAAGATAGATAGGTAGGTATGGAAATATATAAGCATCTATCCATGTATCTATCAGTTTATCTACATCTACCTATCTATCTATCTATCTATAGTATATATATATACATATATACATATATGTACACGTATACATACATATATATGTATCTATATATACATATTCATAAAGATAGACAAATAGATAGATCGACAGAGACAGAGAAAGAGAGAGAGAGAAAAAAAGCCAGAGAGACAAACTGAGTTATATCAACGAATCGGCCACAGATTCCTATTGAACGCTAACGCCCAAAGAGCCTATGGTTGGGACCGAGCAGAATCAGGATGCTACAAATTGATCCACAAATCTTACTGATACAAAATCCTTGCCAATGGTCAGCTGTGAATCGGTGTTAATCAATCATAATAATGAAAATGGATCTTCGGAAAATTAATATTTCCGATATCGCACGTGGTGAGGTTGATGAGAGAGAGAGAGAGAGAGAGAGGAGAGAGAGAGAGAGAGATGGAGAGAGAGAGGGAGGAGAGGGAGGGAGGGAGAGGGAGAGGGAGATAGAGAGAGAGAGAGAGAGAATCGGTGAACTGTAATTAAGGGAATTTTGTCGAGGTTGGGTAAGATATATTTCAAAGTGCAGTTTCGGTTTTCCTTCTTGGTTCTGTTATTGTGCGAAAGTAAGATAAGATATAACGTAATGTATATAAGTGTTTTTTCTGTCTTGTTATTTTATTTATATCTTACTAATTTTGTTCACGGAGATAAGAGTGTTTTCATCTTGTTAACGCAGTTCTTTGCTATAACCATGATTAAGAATATACCATAAGTGTGAAGCTGTGTACTTTTTTCGTGATGAAATACGATTAAAAAATAATGGACGAATGAAAGAAAAGCATGAACAAGAAAAAATAAATTCAAAACTATTATGTACAAAATACATAAGAAATATGAAATAAGGATGTACTTTGGGAGGCAAACAAGAGTAATTTTGGAGAACTAGTATATATACCTTAAGCTCACGGTCGAGTGCCTTAAGCGAGAGTGCCACTTGGGTGTCCTGGACGGCACTCGAAG
Source organism: Penaeus vannamei (assembly GCF_003789085.1). Lineage (NCBI taxonomy): Eukaryota > Metazoa > Arthropoda > Malacostraca > Decapoda > Penaeidae > Penaeus > Penaeus vannamei. The sequence goes on along the minus strand of NW_020870091.1, from coordinate 1,885,918 downwards.
AGACACTGTTGGCCAAAGGTCTGCTGGCTCCTCCGACCTCACAGTATGCAAGGAGAAAAGATGGACTCCGTGAACCTCCTCGCCGTGATGGTCGAGCCTCCGTACGATTCCGACGAGAAATTCGACCTTAAGACACGGAAGTAATGACCCCGCCGGAGCAACAATTTCCAAGAAACTCGCTAATTGAGCGATTTCTATTCATTCTAATTAAGCAAATCAGAATCGCGATTCTAACAACATGCAGATTTTCTCGGTGTCGTCACAGTCGCGTGTTTACCATACGAAATTCTACGGCGCGCGTGTTCGCATTTTCCAAAGGATATTATGAAATGGGTTTCATTTACGGTGTGTGTTGGGAGGAGATAGAAAGGGTGAAAGGAAGGCGATAAACGGTGGAAGAAGATGGAGAAGAAGGAAAATCGTAAACAGCAAGTAATGGCCAAGAAATTACCATGATTCAATTACACTTGAATTCAATAAGGTAACTGGGAGTTTTATGATTTTTTTTGTGTTTGTGCATCAATTAAGTGTTAAGCAAGGACCTTGGTAGCTTATAAGATTAGAATGATGTATTTATGCTTGTGATGATGATGGTGTTTATATGGATTTCAAATCTGAGAGTTGATATTTTTGTATATGTATGTCTTTGGGTTTATATAGTTGATTACATGTATGACTATCCAGGTCTTTGCTCTTTCTCTCTCTCTCTCTCTCTCTCTCTTTCTCTCTCGCGTCCTTTATGAGCAAAAAAGAAATATAAATAAACTTTTCATTTCAAACATCTTTAAAATCGAGTGATATTCACTGCCCTCATTCAATAAAGAAATCCTCATTAATGAACAAATGAGGAGAAACTCATAATGAGGGGAGCATCTTAAAAGGGGCTCGTTTCCTCACAGGTGAAGAAATCTCCTCATGAATAATAAAATGGCGTGAGGTGTCTCCCTAGGGAACGTCGACACCTAATTTGACATGAATGAGTTTGCAGGTAAAAGCAGGTGTCTCAGGTGTAAGAAAATTTAGCTTTCTCTCTCTCTCTCTCTCTCTCTCTCTCTCTCTCTCTCTCTCTCTCTCTCTCTCTCTCCTCTCTCTCTCCTCTCTCTCTCTCTCTCTCTCTCTCTCTCTCTCTCTCTCTCTCTCTCTCTCTCTCTCTCTCTCTCTCTCTCTCTCTCTCTCTCTCTCTCTCTCTCTCTCTCTCTCTCTCTCTCTCTCTCTCTCTCTCTCTTCTCTCTCTCTCTCTCTCTCTCTCTCTCTCTCTATCTATCTATCTTTGTCTGTCGTCTGTCTCTCTCTCTCTCTTTACATTCCCTTCTCTCTCTCTCTCTCTCTCTCTTTCATTATTTGTTTGTATGCGTGTGTTTGTTTGCTTGTGTGTGTTTGTTGGGTGCGCACGTGTGTTTGTTTGTTTGTGTTTGTGTTGTTGTGTGTGTGTGTGTGTGTGTGTATGTGTGTGTGTGCGTGCGCATGTGTGCGTTTGTGTGTGTGTTTGAGTGTTGGAAGATTTATGTTTGCTTGTTTGTTTGTGTATGTGTGTTTATGTGTACTGATCTTTTTATCTCTCCTTCACATATTCACATGCTGCTCCTATGATGCAATAAGGATGATATTATATCTTCTCTTGACACTATTTTCATTCTTCATTGCTTACGAGGAGCCGCATCCTCAAAACAGTTTACAATGCTTTACCTCATATCTTTGGCGTTACAATGTCGTAAGTCCTAGGAAGGCGATATTCGGCGTCACACATTGTAAAATACCTCGTAAGTTACGGTAGTTTGGGGGCTCTCGTACCGGTTTCAAAGCGGCTATAGTGGAGTTTATTTCCCGATTGCATAGTCGACAAAAACATTTATTTGACCACATCCAACTCTGGAAACTTTTATTTCTATTCTTAAAATGTATTCATTTGATATTATCTTTATTTTTATTCATTTATTTTCTTGTTAGGTGCCTTGCTTCTATAGTTTTTGAGAATTAAATGCAAGTTGAATGTGAAATGTAAATACATCGAAATCGTCATCATTATCATTGGCATTATTATCAGTTACTTAATTTATCATGTTCATGGAAGACACATTTCTGCTCTGCAATCTCTAACACATCACTGCTAGATGTGAGGTTTACTGAGCGTACACACACACACACACACACACACACACACACACACACACACACACACACACACACACACACACACACACACACACACACATATATACACATACATACACACAAAAAATAACAACAACAACATAGAACGATGTTGACATTTTTGCTTTTTACAATCTGCGGCCAATAAGTGCAGGGCTTCATATATTAAATCCTATTTCCCAAAGAAAAACTTCACCCCCACCACACCCCATAAAGATAGGAGTCAGACAATTACCTCACCATACCTCGGGGACACTATACTCATATTCAGCTTAAAATAAGACTATTCATTCCCCTCCCCTTGTGGTGACCATAACTCTGAGGCGTAAAAAAAAAAAAAAAAGAGAAAAGAGAGAGAGGGGGGGAGGGGGTAGAAACAGAGAGAAAGTGATTTGTGGTCAACAAGGTATTGGGAGGCTGGGCTGGGGGGAG
>NW_020870091.1:1848335-1850835 GCF_003789085.1 Penaeus vannamei | reverse complement strand
TATACCTACACACGCAAATAACACATTTTTATCTGTAATTGGTTAATTTGCGTCCGCCAAAAACGCTTTGTTTTAACTAATATGTAAAAACACAGCGAAAACCTGGTCTGGATATAACTATATTTATTACAAATAGTGGAATATATATGACCTGTTATATCCACAGAAACGTGTATGCATATCTAGATCGAAGTCAGTGTGTAGCATATTACCTTTTTATTTATTCATAGCTACCACTATTAGCCATTCATCCTTGGTTATGGATACAAAAAAAAAAAAAAAAATACAATGATTGATACCACAACCAGGTACTGGCATTTCGCTATCAATAACATTGCTGTTATTATCAACATTTCATCCATACCGTTTTAAAATTCTTAAATATTCGATAACGGAAACGCCACCGAAGTAGCAATCTTGAGGTAAACAAGACACTTAAAGCATATATATAACCTTATAAGAACAGTGAAAATCAATAACTGTTGCTAAATAACCGCTTCAAAATACGCGTTAGCACACATATAAAAAACACATCCATAGTACCTCTATAGACGGACAGAGTGATGGCAGTGGGCGTCAAGTCTCACGTTTGACTGCTTATTGGAAATCGTCTGCCGCTAAGGTCTTTATCGGCGAGCGCGTTGTGGGATAACGACGTTGAAACATATAAAACATGTAAAAATCTATAGATAGGTAAGATCTCCGAGAAATAAAAATAATAAGCAGTAAGAACAACCTGGCAGCGCAAGTCCAAACCCTAGAGGACTCCGATTCGCTGTGATTTATTCTGCGCAAAAACTAAATTTACGGCACTGTAATGCTTTAGTCAGAGGCTAGATATACGGCACTTCCTGTTGCGCATGTCCTCTTCGGTTTTCGTTCGTTGCAAAAGGAAATAAAGTGTGGCGGAGATCAACAATTGTAGGCGCAAAATTAGCTTATCTAGAGTCTCTTTCCGGGCTCTGAATCTGAGGAAAGCGAGATCAGTATCAACTAGAGGTGTCGTTGCTCATGCGCGTATGAACTGCAGCTTGTGTTTACGGTGGGCTGTTTTTAGAATAGCGCATGTTCATGTTTACAAATATATACATAAACACATATACTTATACACGTATATATATATATATATATATATATATATATATATATATATATATATATATATATATATATATGTATATATGTGTATGTATATCCAACAGTGTTGGATATATATACATCCAACTATCCGATTCATTCAAGCTATACCCTCTTCTGTACCCTGGCCCAGCAGGAAGCTGACACGAGCTAGTGACGTCATCAAAATAAATCCCTTGTGCTTTTTCCAAAAATAGAATTAGACGCCGTGACACCTCCTCGAGTCGCTACTCCCCCGCTCTGAAAGACGGGGAAGAGAAGTATGTTTACTTTTGCACAAGTTCTCGATCAATCGAAACGAGTTTAGAGCGAGCCCCGAAAGGACCTTCGAGCCGAGTTTGGAGTTCGGGGAAATTGATTTTGCTTGCCCTCACTGCCGTCGGAAGACTCAGGCAAAGTCTAAAGGCCAGCGCCCAAACAAGAGGTTAAAAAAAATCAAAATCGATGTGTTCTTCATAATCATATATAATAGCATGAACTGCTACGCTTTGCAGGCCCTCCTGCTTTGGCCTAGGGCTGAATCGTAGCGGTGGTGTTGTGCTGTGATGTCTCCCGCACCGCAACAGCAGTGCATCTGTGTACAGACAGCAGTACCGTTACCGTTACGGTATAGTAAATATAGCCACTGTGTTTATTCTAAGCAGATGACAATAATTTTTGGGACTGTTATAACTTACATACAGTAATTTCTTTGCTTTCAAATCAAAAGTACTCCAGAGCCCATAGTGAGTTGACAGCGTTTACGTGGTATAGGATTTAGTGTCTTCATATGCATAAAGTGAAATGTACCGAAGGAAACTTTACCGAAATGTTTTTCATGATCTACTAATGTGTAATTTATTTCTCTTCATTTTTACTATAGTGAAAAGTATGTAGGGGATATTATTTTTAAACCGACTATTTTCTTTCACGCACATTTCTCTTCGGATCCCAGTAATAACAAGCTAGCATTTTCATGAAAAAAATATGCAGGTTTCTTTTCAATACTTTTAAACTAAAGCATTTGCATTATGTATAAATATCATCTTTGGCTCTATCTTTGTCTCTTCGGGATATAAAGTGGCTATATTATGATGACAAAAATGTGAGCTATAACTGAATGCTGAGTAAAAAAGAAATAGTATTTTCAATATAAGAAAATTATTGATAGGATACCTAGCATTAAATATAGGTAATCAAAACACGGCATTATACTGATTTCTCATCTTCAGGTCTTCAACATCAGGTTAATTCGAAATGTGACAACGATACTAAAGCTAATAAAAAGAATTCTAAACAAAACAATAATAAAAGAAAACATGGAATATATATAAATATGAGCCTTAAAAATAATTTTGTTAAACATCTGCGTATCCTGTATTAC
>NW_020870091.1:1805835-1813335 GCF_003789085.1 Penaeus vannamei | reverse complement strand
GGGGAAAGCGTCCGTGAGGGAGAAGCGGGAACAGGGACTGGGGGACGAGAGGTTGGAGAGTTTCTGGGAGAGAGAGCGACCACAGGTGGTGGAGAAGGAACGGGAAGAATCATGGGCAACAGAGAGAGAGGGAGGGAGAAGAAAGAGTATGGCATGACATATATATATATATATATATATATATATATATATATATATATATATATATATATATATATATATATATATATATATATAGGTAATTTCCTATATTACCTTCGCCACACCGATATCGACGATTTTGGTATCGTTGGATTCCTCTCACTGTCCACATTCCAAATATGTAGTTTTTATTGCGCGGAACCCCCCCGTTAGCGAGAAACTTGGCCCCGATTGCAAGGGAGGGCATGGAAGGTTCTAGAGAAAATCGAGGTTAAATAACACTAATAATATAACCCACAGTGAAAATAACCATGGCTATTCATATGACTTTCCATTGCAGGGGGCTGTGCCCCCTGCGACCCCCCCTGGGGGGGGCTACCGCCCCCTAACCTCCGCCGAGGAAACAAAACCACCACGTATTCCCGGCAGGCTAGAGCATTACACAATTCTCGTCGATCGCGGAGCGGCGGACGTATTACCTTTACCTCGTAACATTCCCACTGAATCAGCATACTAACCTTGACATAGTCAGCATTGTATACAGACAAGATTGTAGTATAATCAGGATGAACAGAGTATAACATGAACAGAAGAGCGCCCTCGTCGGCGGGTTTTGCGCTTCTCTCGATGTTACGCCGATGGCCTCAAGTTCGAGTTTCCCGTCCCCTGGAACCACGATTTTCAAAATCCTAACCGAAATAACCGTCGCATTCAGTACTTCGCCATGGCCGCCGCGATGACAGTGTGTGAAGGGTGCTCCTACTCCGAGATAGATTTTCTGCGCGAGGTAGCAACAAGCCAGGATGAGATTCTGCGTGAAGGGAGCACCCTCTCTACTATCGGCGGCATTTATCAATATGGTTAGTACCTTAAAAATCCTAGGTTATTGTAGGTTATCGGCTCCGTCGTGGAGATTTTGTTTTCTCGGCGGGGGTTGGGGGGCGGCAGCCCCCTGCAATGGAAAGTCATGTGAATAACCATGGTCATTTTCACTGTGGGTTATATTATTAGGGTAATTTTCTATATTACGTCCGCCGCTCCGACATCGTCGCCCCCGATATAGTGCCCAAGTTTGCCGCTAACAAGGGGTTTCCGCGCAATAAAACCTACATATTTGGAATGTGGACAGTGAGAGGAATCCAACGATACCAAAATCGTCGATATAGGTTTGGCGAAGGTAATATAGAAAATTACCAATTTATATATATATATATATATATATATATATATATATATATATATATATATATATATATATATATATATATATATATATATATATATATATATATATTATATATATATATATATACATATATATATATATATATATATATATATATATATATATATATATATATATATATATATATATATATATATATATATATATATATATATATATATATATATTATATATATATATATATATATATATATATATATATATATATATATATATATATATATATATATATATATATATATATATATATATATATATATATATATATATATATATATATATATATATATATATATATATATATATATATATATTATATATATATATATATATATATATATATATATATATATATATATATATATATATATATATATATATATATATATATATATATATATATATATATATATATATATATATATATATATATATACATACATACACACACACACACGAAAACAAATGGACGAACAACCGAAATAAACAACCGAATAATCGAATAATGAATACAATAAGATCTCTCTAACGGCCGTATCTTCTCTGCGCAGCGACGAAGACTCGCAGCGGTTACGTCACGAAGGACATTGACTCGACAGGACGGAAATGAAACCCCTTCGCCACAGAACCCAAAATGAGTTACTCAAATGAAGGAAGTGATTTGCATACGTAAGGAATGTTCACAGCCACGCGGGACGACGTACGAGTTCAAGGGCGCGCGGTAGGATGCCGATTGTGTGGAATGTACGCGTGTGAGCTGAAGGGGATCAAGGGTGGCTGGATGGGTGGAAGAGAAAGAAAGAAAAGGGAGGGTATTAATATGAAGAGAATACTATCATACCCATGACTGTGCGCGCGCGTGCACATGTGTGTCTGTGTGTGTGTGTGCGCATGCTTGTTTGCGCATACATATTTATTCCGTGTATATAAATATGCATACATATACATATATGTGTGTATATATGCAAATGTCTCTGTATGTACTGTGCATGTATGTACGTACGCCGAAGGCAAACCCGAGACAAGCGCAGTTCCAAAACCACAGAAAAACAAGGCCTCGCGCAGTATCTTCTCCTTCCGCGCGATGCCGAACTAAACGCCAGATTACAAACTTCCCTGTTTGTTTTGTAAGGGAAATGTTCAGCTATTATCTAACTTTACACAATATTGGAACTTGGCGTAGAGAGCGGCTGCTGTTTGGGCGTCTTCGCTAACGCCGGCCTGTTGTTGTGGCTTTCGGAGATTACCGCCGGGGACGCTGTTTACAAGGACACAAACACAAACATTCATTTCCATCCATGTAGTAATCATATAATTATTATTATTATTATTATTATTATTATTATTATTTTCCCATATGTAGACATTCTATGAGATCCATAGTACTTAAGATCTCTAAGATATAACCGAACTCCAACATGTATATCTCCACATGAAAGCTACACCCGAAATGTTCGATCATCCTTTCGTATTTCAAAAAGTCAATAACTGATCTGAAAGTCAACCAGTTTTCTTTTAGAGTAGATATCCATTTCAAATGCAATGACTGATGAATGTTTAGATACTGCCTTTTGTAACAAATATTGCACAGGTTCTGATACATTCCGCATAGGCTAGACAACTAAAGAAAGGCCTTAATCATAGATTTATGCTTATCCATTTATCTCTCTCTCTCTATTTTGCACAACTCTAATTTCAACGTTCAAAATTCTCTTCGATAAAGTATAATGTAGTTAGTGTTGCTACCAAAGCCTTGCATCCAAGTCACAATTTAAACAGCATGATTTTCTTTTAACTTTTCAATTACCTTCATACAAAACATTACAGAATTATAGGGTCAATAATAGCGTTCGATGCTGTCATGAGCTCACCAACATTCATAATCATCACTCAAGTAGTGTTTATAACGTTTTCTTATCATTAAGAAAAAAACAAATATGATTATGATCAAAGATGATTATTGTGTATGTCTATGATGTCGTACAGCCGGTGTGTTAAAATTGTGCGAGGCCCGACCCAATGAATATTCGTATAAACATTCTTATACACAGAAATGAATGCATATCTATTGATCTATCAAATAAAAATACATTTATTTTTCCATCTGCACGGTAGATGTGCATGTCTAGACTGATGGATATGCATTTATTTCTGTGCATGTGCATGTCTGTGCAATGAAAGTCTATTAGGTCGGGCCTGGCACAATTTTAACAAACCGGCCGTTTAACTCCACGTGGAATTGGATTGGCTTGCGTTTAGAAGTAAATGGAAAGCTTATTATTATCCTTGTCTCGGAGGCTATGGGTCATAAGTCACGGTGTATGATTTATTTGATTGTTTTTACTTACCTTGACCTTTTTTTTATTATATTTGACTTCTTTGTTTTATATTTACACTTACCTTACTTTGTTTTTATTTATTATGTCTTATTTCATTTACTTCAATTTTTTATTTTTTATTTTCTATTTTATTCACGTTATTCTATTTTATTTTACTTTTTCTTCTGTTCATTTATTTTATTTTATTTTTTGTTTTATTTCATTTTAATTTACCTTATCTTACTTTATATTTCATTTCGTTTTATTGTATTTTATTCTATTTATCTTCTTTCATATTGTATTTATTTTCTTACCACCCACACCAACTCAGCACAAAACAAACCATTATCAACACCCATTCCCATAGTCCTTCACAAACACGTCTAGGAATATAAGATTTTCCTTTTCTTTTAAATTAGGCTATAAACTTTAAACTTCTATGAATATTAACATCTGTCATAAGAATCCCGCCGTTTTATTCTTAGGAAAAACACGCTCATAATCTTGGTTATTGCCCCACACTGGGAGGGGGGGGGGGCACAGGTCGCATGTTGTCATATTAAGATCATACGAATATGTAGGCCTTATTATTATTACTAGTTTTGCCATTTTTATTAATTATATTATTATTAATAATAATAATATTATTATCACTATCATTGTCATTGTCATTGCCATTATCATCATTGTAATTATTATTATTATTATTGTTATTATTATTATTATCATTATCCTTATTAGTTATTATTATTATTAATATTATCATTATTATTGCCATTATTATTATTGTTATGGTCATTATTATTATCATTACTATTACTACTATCATTATAATTTTATCATCACTGTTGTTATTAATATTCATAATACTATAATTGTCATTATCAATCATATCACTTATATTATTTCTTTAGTATAATTATCATCATTATTATAACCATCATACCACTAAGATTTATAATAGTTATAATAAGGAATGAGACAACACCAATACTAAGAAATATCTTGATAATGACGGTGAACTATCAACAATAGTAATAGTAGTAATAAAACAAGAATAGCAGTAGTAGTAGTCCTCGTGGTAGTAAAAGCAACGGCAATAATAATGACATTGGCAATAAGAAGAATAAGAATAATTATAATAACAATATCAACAACATAAAATGATAACAAACATTAATACATATAATTGTAACGATAATAATAAAAATGTGTACTTCCTCCACTGTATCGAGTGATAGCTTGATCTCATCTTTGCACATATTTTCGTGGTATTCTTCGTCATGAGGGTAGTAAATTGTTGATGGATGAATAAGAACGTAAATCATCATGTATTCCTTATATGATGCATCCATGTGGTTACCAGTAGACAACACACACACACACACACACACACACACACACACACACACACACACACACACACACACACACACACACACACAAACACGCACGCACGCATACACATACCACACACATACGTACACACACACACGCGCGCGCGCACGTTCGGGCGAGAGAGAGAGAGCAGACCTCCATCCGTCAAAACACAAACAAGCTCCAATTTACTGAAATCATCCACGGCTTTACAGGTAACCCAGGTGCAAGCACATCATAAAAATAGTAACAATATATCTATATATATCTATATTTTTTTTTCTATCACGTTTGCAAGCCCTCTCTATCCAACAAACTACAATTCGAATACCTATGACACGTACGTAGAGTAAATACAAATTCCGGTGTTCTGTACGTCCCTTATAAATGTAGCATATTACTAAGAGTACATAATCAGAGTTAGTACATGTACACAGTCCTGCCCTTCTTTATTATTTCAACCTAGGCTCAATCCAGACACACAAATTTCTCACATTTGTATTTATGATATTCTTGAATCAGAGTAACTGAATCTCGTCTTATGGTCCAGTGAGGTAATATATATTTCCTACGTGTAAAAGTTTTTTTTTTTTGGAGAAATATCGATAGTGTATTTATTGAAAAGTGGGTGTGATTCTGAATGCATGAAATACCGTATGAGTATACAGTATGTGTGGCGGATGATATTTGGAATCAAGGAAGCTATACAGGTTTGAGCATTCCATCTTGATGAAAATACTACTAGGCAACTTCTGAACTAAGCCCCGCCCCGTCAGCTTTATTTAATGCAAATGATATATATCAATTTTTATCTTCTTGGCTACTTTTTCGATTAATTTATTGCCATTGTCATTACTGATTTTTTTTTCAAATAAAATGTACTGAAAAGTACTTACAATAAAATATCACACAAATTCTTAGGGTCAGATAATAACGTCACCACGTCTAGCCAGTGTGAGTGCACTGTGGGATACTAGATATACTTAGATACATAACTATTGGTATAATTTAATTGTTATTGTTATAATCATCCTTTATTTAGGATAACGAAGAATTACCATTAGCAGCCTTATGAATATTTTAGGGAGAAAGTCAATTTCATTTTTGGGTTCAAAAGGCCAATTGGGACCAACCTAGTTATACTTTCCTTCATTGGAATAAAGATATTGAAATTATTGAAGTAATATCAGTACTACATATATCATCAGCAAACGTTGATGGTAATGATAGTGATTGATATTGTGATGGTGGTAATGATGATGATGGTGATGATCGGAGAGGAGGAGGACGAAGAAGAGTAAAAGTGATAGTGATGATAGGAGGAATGATAACGATAAAGATCATGATCATTATTATTCGCAATAATAATTAAGTATAATAATAACTCTGATGTTAGATACTATCTTTAGCATTATTAGAATCAATAAACCAACAGTAAAAGTGAAACCAAGAATGAAAACAATAACAACAATGATCAAAACAATAACAAAACGACACTAATTACCGAAAGGAAAGAATAGACAACCGATATTTCCGAATAGGCAACTCAGTTGTCTCAGATAGCAATTAGTGTTTTGTTTTCGTGCAAGGTTTCGAGGTCACTCCAACTTCTCTGTTATATTATTGAACATGATTCTGGTCGCGTGACACTTGATATCATTATGCTGTATGACTATCACAGTTGGAAAGTTAATATTATTATGCTGTATAACCGCGAAGGTCCGTCGTCATGGCTGTTATTTTATTATTATTATCATTTTTTTTTTTTGGGGGGGGGGAAGGGTGTCTGTTTTCTTTCTTTTTTCTCTAAATGGTCTCATGTTTTGCCAGTGACACGTATACAACTGATGGATGAGCTTTCGTACTCTGATAATAGTAATATAAAGTAAACATTATTTCTGGAGAATAGAAGGTACTTTTTTCTACTGATGAGTATTATCTCTTATCTACGCCTTTTTTTTTGGGGGGGGGTCATTTACAGTTCTACATGTTTATGAGCCGTTCTGATTTTTTCCCTTCTTCCATGTGCTTTGAAATGAACTTTTTTTTTTTTTTTTTTTTTTTTTTTTTTTACAGAAATTGTAACATGTACACGTATCTTTCTTTACCTTTTTTTTTTTTACAAACAAGATATGTATTATTATTATTATTATTATTATTATTATTATTATTATTATTATTATTATTACAAACAAGGTATCAGATGAACAGAAAAAATATAACATCGTACTGACCGTCTATATTAAGGTAGAGAGTATAACAGGGATTTACTGACTAACCTCTTAAACCTTTTTGACCAGTATATAACATGTGTAGAACTAAAGCTGTGCTGTTAGATTCGATTCATTCATCATATTACATACCACTAATACGGGCTTTGCTTTCATAGCTACTTAATATCTAGTAATCTTCTTACTA
>NW_020870091.1:1790835-1798335 GCF_003789085.1 Penaeus vannamei | reverse complement strand
AGGTACGTAGGATCTACCTCACGATGGCTATGTCACCGCATCTCCGAACATAAAGGCAAGTCTTTCAGGACTGGCCTCCCGCTGAGCAAACCATCCTTCTCGGCAATAAGAGAGCATTCCCAGTTACATTCACACCCTTTTTCTACCACAGATTTTAGTTTTGTCATCTCACTCCTCCCGCCTAGACCTCATAACAATAAAAAAGATGCAACCTGAGCTAAACAACGTAACCACAGCGACCACCTTGTTTACCCACTAGATTGCTCATCTCCATAAACACCCTTTTTTGGTTCGTTTAATATTGATTTTACTTTTCTAAATATGTTTTATATATAGTTGTATTATGTTCATGTATTTTTGTATATTTTTTTTCTGTTTACTATATTACGTTTTTTGTAAAACCAGAACGTTTTCATATGTTTACATAGTCTTCTATCTGATTAATTACAGCATTGATAATGAAGGCATGTAATTCTTCGAAACGTCTGCTAGATTAATAAAGATGAGATTCTTCACGGCCGTATTTATCTACCTCTTCATACTAACGATTCGTCGCCTTACTGGCAAACCCATTACGGAATATATATATATATATATATATATATATATATATATATATATATATATATATATATATATATATATATATATGTAAGTACGTATATAAAGAATGGAAAAGGAAAGAAAAAACGAATAATAACAATAAAAAGAAAAGAAAAAAATATATATATATATATGTGTGTGTGTGTGTGGTACATACAAAATATATATATATATATATATATATATATATATATATATATATATATATATATATACACACAGATATATATATATATATATAATATATATATATATATATATATATATATATACATATGTATATATATACATATATATATATATATATATATATATATATAATATTATATATATATATATATATATATATATATATATATATATATATATATATATACATAACCACACAACACACACACACACACACAGTATATATATATATATATATATATATATATATATATATATATATATATATATATATATATACATTGCGTGGAAGAGTCGATCAAGAAAAGAAACACCAGGGCTGGGACCATCATGTGTATTGGGCGACGTTTAGGATTATTAAATCCATTCTCAAGCCAATCTAATGCGAGAAAGTACACTATGAGTAAACTATAAAATAACATAAAATTCCTAAGTGGGCGTTACAAAATTAGATAACATAAAATAAACTAATAAAACAAGTAAAAAGGATATAACTAAAGTAATGCTAAAACTGTTAAAACACTAAAAAAGATTTAACATAGATGACTAGTACAAAAAGAACGTAAGAATACAGTTAAAACGAAAAAAAATGCATGGATAAAAACAAAACAAAACGAAACATAAGAAAATAAGATACACAACCAAAAGGCCACTACTTACGGTCATTTGTTTATCTTAAAAGCACAAGAGTGGTGTGGAGGTTTCATTATTACTTAGAGATCGTTTGTGTATGTATGTCAGTATGCTCTCCATGATAAGGAGCTGCTGCTGGTATGGTGTGCTTGCCAGGACTGAAAAATCTTTGCGATGTATGGGGTGATCTGTGTCACGCAGATGACATTTTATTTTCTTATGTTTCGTTTTGTTTTGTTTTTATCCATGCATTTTTTCGTTTTAACTGTATTCCTACGTTCTTTTTGTACTAGTCATCTATGTTAATTTGTGTGTGTGTGTGTGTGTTTTAACAGTTTTAGCATTACTTTAGTTTTATCCTTTTTACTTGTTTTATTAGTTTATTTTATGTTATCTAATTTTGTAACGCCCACTTGGGAATTTTATGTTATTTTATAGTTTCCTTATATTGTACTTTCTCCCATTAGATTGGCTTGAGAATGGATTTAAGTTAATAATCCGAAACGTCGCCCAATAAACATGATGGTCCCAGCCCTGGTGTTTCTTTTCTTGATATATATATATATATATATATATATATATATATATATATATATATATATATTATATATAATATATATATATATATATATATATATATATATACATGTATCTATCTATCTATCTATCTATCTATCTATCTATCTATCTATCTATCTATCTATCTATTCTATCTATCTATCTATCTACTATCTATATATATATATATTATATATATATATATGTATCTCTCTCTCTCTCTCTCTCTCTCTCTCTCTCTCTCTCTCTCTCTCTCTCTCTCTCTCTCTCTCTCTCTCTATATATATCTATATATATATATATATATATATATATATATATATATATATATATATATATAGATATTAATTAGTTGCAAGTTGTAACGGCTGTAACATATTGAACATCAATACGTTCGGGAATATTCTACTCGGTTTCTTTGAAAAGAAAGCCAATGGAATCGTGCATAGACGTATTTGCTTGGTGAACAAAGCTTAGTAAAGAACACTAGAAGCTTTTTTTTACTGTAATATTGGAAAATGATTACATGCGGTGAACTTTCATACCAATATGCACTGTTGATTCAAATGACTAGAAAAAGAAAATTTCGATACTAAAATCTTTAATCAATGTTCCCCAGTAGATTACTTTGATTAGTAAGTTTATTTATATTGGGGCGTATCGAAGGTACATGAATAATAATAATTATATGCTTCCACCTAGAATATTTCATGCTATATGCTAGCATTTCTTTCAGAGAGAGAGAGAGAGAAAGAGAAAGAAAGAGAGAGAGAGAGAGAGAGAGAAGAGAGGAGAGAGAGAGAGAGANGAAGAGAGAGAGAGAGAGAGAGGAGAGAGAGAGAGAGAGAGAGAGAGAGAGAGGCCCTTTGTCAAAGATTCGTCATGGTTCGTATCAGCGGCTGGGCTCAACGTCTTCACAGGTTCCTCTCCCGTCCTCCGAGGCGTCTCTCCGCCAGGAAGGTGACCAGCGCCAAGCACCAACCCACGGCAAGGACGAGGAAGGTCCCCTGGAGGTGTTCTAACCTCAGAGCTTGTTGCCTTCGGGTTTTCTGGAACAGAAGCAAGAAACAACAAAGGTATGGTTCACTTGCGCCGGAAAATTGAACATTACGGCGATAAACCATTTTCGCGGATAAGTTTTAGGGTGAATGCCATTGGTTTGGGCGAGTTTTACAAACCACACTTCTCACCTTCTCGTACAGTTTTCCCCTTCAACACTGGTTGATCTCGTCCATCCATTTGCCGATAAAGCCTGAATTTAACAGACCAGACATTCCCTCGTCGAACTTATGTTTCCAAGGCGTGTTCTTGCGGAAGTAGAAGTGTATGGCACCTTCATTGATCCTCTCCTTGAGGAAATACATGCGATCACCGTAGCCTGAATCCTGTACTACGCTGGTCAGGTATGACTCTCCGTCTAGCATGGCGTGAGTGCCTGTCGCAACGAGCTTAAGGCACGCTAGGTGTTGGAGTAAGGAGTGTGCGTATGAGCGGCACAGGTCCATCTTCTTGGCAATGGTAGAGTGGTTGGGCGACTGAGCGAAGAATTCCCCTGTGTCGTTACCATAGTTCATCATACACACCCTGAAGCATCGTCGTTCATATAACATGAATATACAGAAATACATGTGTACGTTTCTCTCACATACACAAACTATATAACTTTAATGTTCTTTCCTTTCATATAAAACTATTTTGTCACCTATAATTCTACTTTAGTATTAACATCTTGATGATTTCATAATGTGGGTGTGTTTTAACAGCCTAAATCATGAGTAGGCAGTTAAAATCACAGTTGACCGACTCTCTGGACTTCTGCTAACAGTCCTGTATTGATAGGCCCAGCTTATTATGAAGGAGTTGGAAAAACAAAGTGTTTCTAGACGTAAATGTTTGATAAATGTGACTGTAATGGGGTCAAAAGTTAGAATCAAGTGCAGACATGGTCAACCGGGGGCCCGATGCAGGGGGTACCGAAGGGTCATTTTTTGTCGAAGCCATTTTTGAGACCCTCCGATTCCCTCATTTAAGGTCCTGGTGGCCCTTAAACTCTTTGGGTATACTGTACAGTGCCCAAATGTGAAGGTAAATCAGGTGCAATTTCAATTATATACACACTTTCTAGATCAAATATCTTAAGTGTCAAATATCTTAATAGACAGGGCTAGAATTAGGGTACATGGTAATTTAAAGGCCTGTATCTGTCTCTTTTTTTTTTTTTTTTTTTTTTTTTTTTTTTTTGGGTGTCCAGATATGCTTGTAAATGATGTGCGCAAATTCATTGGACCCAAAAGTGGGCATGGCAACGGCAACCAAACTTTTGAGGGCCATATCTCAAAAAAGAACCGTTGAAAGGAGAATGCTAAAATGTTGCATACTTTTATTTTCCATCAAAGGGTAGTGTACAGAAGAAAAAGAAAAGAAGAAGAAAATGAAGGTGTCACTGGGCAGGTTCTGGGAAGTCGTGTGAATTGGCATGAAATGACCCATGTACATGTATACACACACACACACACACACACACCACACACACACACACACACACACACACACACACACACACATACACACACATATATAATATTATTATATTATAATATTATTATTATATATATGTATACACATATGTATATATACATATATACATTTGTATATATATATATATATATTAATAATAATATATATATGTGTGTGTGTGTGTGTGTGTGTGTGTGTGTGTGTGTGTGTGTGTGTGTGTGTGTGTGTGTGGTGTGTGTGTGTGTGTGCGCGCGCTCATGTTTAATCATGTACTTTTAATGTGCGCATAAACTTTCTATCTCTTCATCCATGTCGCTTACCTGTGGTAACTGTCGGCCAAATCTTGAGCAGTTCTCAAGTCTTAACCAGGATATTTTATGGAGGCCGGTGAGGAAAGCTATGAGGTTGCACGTGTAGGATATGGCGATGATGTAAGCCGTGAACCACCAGGACATCAGGAACAGTCTCAAGGTCCATGGAGAAGGCACGGCGTCGTTTGACTGATTCACAAGTGCCTTCAGACATTTTTGTTAGTTTCGTTGAAAAAGAATGGAAATATGTATATGTATATATATATATATATATATATATATATATATATATATGTGTGTGGTGTGTGTGGTGTGTGGTTGTGTGTGTGTTGTGTGTGTGTGTGTGTTGTGTGTGTGTGTGTGTGTGAAGTGTGAGTGTGAGTGTGAGTGTGAGTGTGAAGTAGTGTGCGTGTGCGTGTGCGTGTCGTTGCGTGTGGCGTGTGCGTGTGCGTGTGTGTGAGTGCGAGTGTGTGAGTGTTGCGTGTGTGTGTGTGTGTCTTTATACTGCTGCCATTTGTGAGTCATTATACTGCCTCAAGAAGATATATATGAAGTATTAACCACGTCCTCATCTCACTATGCATACACAAATAGACTTACACTACTTACTGGCTTTAAATTGTACATACCTGTGCGATGGTTAAAAAGTATCTGAAGGGAGACACGCCGCCACCCACGAACGAACCCAACAGGCAGTAGGTGAGGGAGACGACGACAAGTAACCCAGCTATACCCGCCCACATCGTCCCGGTGAAGGGGTAGACGACGCTCTGCCAGGGAGGAAGGGGGAGAGGCACCGCGATGACGAACCCGATTCTATGATAGAAAACGAGAAGGTGGCGATGGCAGCGTAGGGTTAGGAAAAATGGAGGGTATACTAAAATGAATGGATATTTGTACCACTGAAACCCTTTGCGGTTTTAGCAGCAGCGTGTTACGAAGGGAGAACTTGTCATAAAAGAATCGCACTTATTTTCTTTTATAAACTTCTCTTCAGTCTATTGTTACTCTACACTGTTTGATGATTATTCACTCAGGGTATTCACAATTTTGAATCAATATAATTCTGGATACATGGATATGTTTCATAATTCTGTATTATTTCCCATTCTCTTACATTTTTGAGGGTTACATTCAGCGTGACACTGGACGGTGGTATTCAGAATATGTAATGCAGGCCTGGAAGTGCCCCATACTCATAAGGACTTCCTTTAGAGATTGTCCATATGTAACGCAAAAAAAAAAAAAAAAAAAAAAAAAAAAAAAAAAAAAAAAAAAAAAAAAATATAATATATATATATATATATATATATATATATATATATATATATTACTATATAGTATATAATATATATATATATTTGCTCATGGCAACTCCGCATCAGTAATAACATGGATTTGCTTGGCACTTTTCTAGTTATTTCCGTGCGTTGACTGAGCCATTTCCTCCATGTTTACTAGCTTTGTTTCCGATAAATACAAATGGCATTTTGCACTTTCATAGCTCACGTATTAACAACATACGTAGAGATGCTATGTAAACATATAATAGATATGAGATATGCAGGATCATGTTTTTAGGCCAGTTCTTAAATTCGTCAAATCATATTCTATGACCACTCGTGAATGCCGCCCCACTTTCCCAGAGAAAAGGTGTTTTGCCTGTATATATAAACTACAATAAAAAGATGTGCACAAACTCTTGAAAGCTCACCCTTCGTATTTAAACGGGATGGAGAAATCGAAGGCAGCAGCTTGATGATAAGTGATGTAGATCGTGTTGATTGTCAGATTTTTTTCTCCTCTGTGCACGTCTCCAAGCATCCCCTTCCAGACTCCTTTGTGATTTTCAGCCCACATTCCTTTGGGAATATTGACATAAGAGAATAATTTTATCATCTTTTTCTTTAATTCTCTGGTTTCTTAAAGCACCTTGTATCATTATTGGTATAATAACTGAAAGTGAATAATGTTTTCAACGCTGGAATACAACTTAGAAGCATACCGTCGCTGGAAGTGGTTGTTAGAGTGAAATTAAAGTTATATTTTTCAGCCAGGGTGCTCAAGATGCGATATCCAAGGCCGTCCAACTGCGATGAGTTCGTCTTGAAGAGTGCGGGCGGCTCGTTTGTGTTGCTCGCCACGTGCAGAGTGACGCCGCCGAAGGACGAGAAGCGGTCGACGAAGAGCTGGTCCCAGGAGGCGAAGCGAGAGGCGTTCCATCCGCCCAGAAGCAAGAGCTTTCGGCGCGGGTGGAGAGGTCGCCACGTGAACACCCGGAATTCGAATTTGTTCCTCTGCTCGCCCAATTTCGCTAGACACAAGGCGGCCACTGCAGGAGTCCTCTGCGCCAGTGCTGTCTGCAGAAGGGCTCTCGGGTCGCATTCCTGCTTGAGCCCGATGAGCAGCACAGAGGGAACCGACCAGTCACATGGTGGGGAATTCAATAACCAAGGCAGTTCCGCACCAACTACTCCGACAAAAACATCTGACAAAATAAAGCAATTGCATCAGTTAAATTTATTTGATAATGCATAAAACTTGGTATTCTGTAATGAATAACAGGAGAGAGAGAGAAAGAGATAATGAAATAAAGGGAAAGAGAGGGAGGGGCTACCTGCTCTAGGTTTAGACTCAATGGTAGGAACAGCTCCCGGATTTTCCTTGTTGGGAACTTAGACGTTGCTTT
>NW_020870091.1:1717473-1771198 GCF_003789085.1 Penaeus vannamei | reverse complement strand
GACATTTGCTATTTTACTATTATTCAATTAGACTGCTCCACAGATTATAAAAATACATACAAATTTCATAACTAGAATGAACAGTAGTATAAGGAACGTGATTTAGTTAGTACTGTGCATTAACAAAGTGTAGAATGAGGCCCAGTATAAAAAAAGATGTTGAGGTTTACATTACAGAGCAACAATAAATATGGTTGGAAGAAATGCTTTTTTTTCTACCTTGACAACTTCCTACATTGAGGACATGTAATCATGATGACGAGAACCTCTTGAGATATGTCTTAAATGAGAATTCAAGTCATTAATTTATGGAAAATAAATAAATATCTCAAATTCTTCATGGTTAGTTTCTAAAACTATGTCAGTGAAGTTAGAGTAACCCACATTTTGAATAAATAGCCTAAGCAATTTTATTCAAGTAGTTAATTATGCACAAAACAAGCATCTGCAACAGAAGAAATAATAACATAAAAACATTACAGCTACCGCATATCACCTAAATTTACAACTTTGATACATAAATGTGTAACATTAAACAAATAGCAGTGCCATTTAGATTAATACGTATTTTCAAAAATGTTCTAGAATTTAAAACTGCATATCAGAGGCTATTTAATCCATTTGTATTAAATGTTACATCCATGTTTAATAGGAATTTTAATTTTTTTTTTTAGAATTCAAAACTTCATATCAGTGAAAAGAAAACAAAACTTTGACTGTCCATCTACAATAACATCTTAATGGTTAATAATTACTGTCCAATCTTTCATTAATTTATTGAAATAAAAATTCCATAGAAAATTGTAAATCCAACGAAATATCGCATCTGTGCTATACCAAATAAAATTACTTATTGACTGATAAAATATTCACCACCAAATTTTTCTCTGTAGAACAGTTATACCTTGTATTTTCACTGATATACCAATATTATGCAAAAAGCAGCTCTTTTTAAACAATGTTATGGTTAACAAACAATATAAACCAAAACTAAAACCTTTTTCCCACAATTACAACTGCAAGCACAAACACACATACATGTAATTAATGTACACAAATACAATTAGAGCTTCAGAAGAACATGATACTGCAATGGTTTCAATGCTATGTATATTCTCATACAATTAAACAATTAGTTTTAATTGAGAAATGTATAAAAATACACATCAATCCTATCTACTTCTAAAAATACATTTCCGAGATCCTTCTGACTCTTCACTCTGCACGTCTCATTACATAAACATATTCCAGTGGCCACAGTTGTACTCCACTGCTTATAAGGAACTTCTTGTAAATAAATAATATTCTGCAATGGCTTTTACAAATTATGGGAACAAAGTCACTTTTCTTTTAACATTTTCAAAGATGATTAACTTAAGTAATGAATGCTCAGATGAATAAAACTAGGAGAAACATTTATGAATGCATATAAAATATTTAGCTTTTTCAAAAATATACAAACAAAACAACAAATACAGCTAAAGATACATCAGGAACCTTATCAAAACAGTATATAATACACAAATATATACAATAAAGGTGAACTCAAGCATCAACACAATTTCAAATATTTTACAACACAGTGCTTTTATCTCATCATAGAACATAAGGCAACACTTACCGTAATTATAGAAATTGTTTTAAATGCTGAGAACAATATCAAGAAGGAGATAGACAGAAGTATAACAGCACAATATCTTCTATCTGGTAATCTTGTCTGTGATGTGGGAGGGGCTGCCATAGAGTTGTTATGTTCATCTTCACATATATTTCTTGGCTGACTATTAATCACCGTATTATCTTCAACATAATCATCAACCAAGGCTTCTTCTATTTGCATTTCCATTATTTCCAGTTTTTCTTTTCACAATTAAAGTGTGGTCCTGTACAAGAATAGCAAAATACACTTCCTTGTTGGTATGATGTATACTAAAAATAATAATGTGGGTTGACATCTGATGACAGACAACCTCAGCCCACAAATAAATCACTGCCCACCCATGTACTATGAATTGTCGGGGTCCTAATCACTGACAGCACCAGAGAGCTTTAATCTCCTACACACTAGAGAAGTACTCAGCTGCCTTAGCCCACTCAGCCACTGAACTCAAAATCTATCAACAAAGCCATATAAAATCTCCGGAGAAACTTTCTGAGAGTTGAAACATCTCACCTACTCTTTAGTTAATTTGCAATTTCATGAAGACAAAAATAATAATAAGAAAAAGAAAAAGATAAAATAAGAAGATCTGGTACACAAAATAAATTGAAAAACAAACTTGTGCTGTAGACTTTATACATGTATACAAAATAAGATCCTGTTCATATGTTCATTGTGGAAATAATCAAACAGACGGTATGGTTATTGGCTGCTTGCATAAATCTTAGAAAGAATATTTATCCCAATCACATCAAATTCAATATCTAAGTAAACACTATCAAATGCAAAACATTCCTAGGAAAATTCTTTTTCTCTGAAGACTTCTTATGGCATGGTTTTCTCACCAATTTACCAAGAAATGATGTGTATACACATATCTATTTCCATCACATAAACTCTTTAAAGTAAATAGGAAACAAAGTTGCCTAGCAACACCTTCAGTATCTCCAGAATTTTCAAATACTTATCTTGAGTGACACTGAAAACTTGCATATTGCAGTTGCCATTTTGCCCAGACAATCAAAGAAGCTGATACAATGAGTTCTAGCAACAATAAGTACTTCTATCTTTATATATACATATACACACAAATATATACATATATATACACACTTAGATTACATATGTCATGCAAAATTTCTGCTGACTGTCACTAACTTCTAGAGCAATGAATACCAATAATCTTATCTGTCTAATCAGATAGAAAGATGATTTGCCATCTGCCGCAGATGTCTCATTAGACTATCATACAGACAGAAGACTAGCCGATCTAATACTGCACAGTATATATAGCATCTAGTGTGGTACTGGTATTTGATCTTCAGCTCAATAAATAAAGGTATCTGTCAGGATTTACAGATTTTTGCTTGTGATGCACTTTGATAGTGCCTTAGTGAATAAGAAATGAAGCATACATAACTTCATAATATGACAATTGGCAATACCAAGTAACAGGTGAGTATCACATTTTTCCAACTCGCACAAGTAACTTGTTAGAAAAGTTGTTAGAAAATGGTTCCCATTTTGCACATTTCACCATATAAATTTCTAAAAATGAAGCAGAAGTAACAGGTGAGTATCACATTTTTCCAACTCGCACAAGTAACTTGTTAGAAAAGTTGTTAGAAAATGGTTCCCATTTTGCACATTTCACCACATAAGCTTATGTTTGTCTATGCCTCTAGATTAATTACTTTATGTTCATTCCTATATCATTATAAATAGCATTAGTAAACATTACATTCAAATCCATTAATATTTCAGTGAGAAAGTAGATTTTCGAGAATAGAATAATCTAAATCAGTCTGACATTTAAACTAGTCCATACAATTTTTATGCTTCAAAATACAAATTCATACATGGACTTCCTCACTCATTCTATCATACAGACAGACAGACATTTATCATACAAACATACACACACAAATATGCTAGTACTTAGCACAAACAAACATACAAGCACATAGATACCTGTTCATATCCACAAGTTTGACAGAGCAAAATATAATTAGATAAGAAGAGTTTTATTCCTATATGGCTTTACCAGAGTGTATTTGTTATTAAATCATCAATCTGGAGGTTGTCGAATTTCCACCAGAAACAAACCAACAATCAATTATACCTTCAAAATAAAAAGACAGTCATGCAGAAACAATATACTGCCAATTATCCATGCAGAAAAAAGTAAATTCAAACATACCAGTCCACACTCACCGTCATGATGCCATTAGTGTTGAATGCAGTAAACACAAGCATGAATGCCACACCAAGACCCATGATATAAGAAAGCACTTTTTTATCATTTTGCGGTACGGGTATTTCATGCTGTCTCTCTGTCAGGGGATGCCTTTCAGCTTCTATGTCCCAGTCATCACTTGGTCCTACTGGTTCATTTCTTGATGCTCCACTAATTTCCAAATCATCTTCCTCATCAAGCAGACGTTCTGTGTCCTCCATATTCTCGAACTCTGCACTCCAACTTCTTCTTCTGAGATAGCTCATTTCAAAATCCTTTGTCAAACATCACTGAATACAAGAAGTTTTTCATGGTCTTGTTATTCACTGAAAACCTAAGTAAGTATGCAACAGTCTAGGGACAGATAGTCCATTCATCATTAGTAATATCAATAACTGCTACTTTTTATACTGATATACAGTATGAAATTATTTTCTCTTGCCATAATTCAAAATGCTGATTTTGCATTCACATACATGAGAACTCTTAAATGAATATATAACTAAATAGAAAGTTAAAAGTATGCTATCGTAGGTACATTTCATTTGCACAAAATTAGCAAACTTCCTTCTTTTTTAAGTAAAGAGGATAACTCTGAATTAATATTCAGGATGCCTTAATTCTGATTTGTCTTTTATGTGATAATTTTACTGTAGTTGGTACATAACAAGCTATCCTACCTTTAATGTTCAAGCACTGCTGATACCAGTAATCTAATATTTTGAACACTGAACTAGTTTGTATAAATTAAATCTCTTATTGTGCCTTTTAAAGCTATAGGAATGTGCATAAGACAGAAAAATGCATATTTCAATAGAGTATGTCCTCTGCTTATTCTTTATCCCAATAGACCTGTATGTTAAGAATTACATACCATGTTAAGTGTAATTTTTGTTCATCAATTATGTTTACACACTGATGGCTCCACATCTGCTTATCACTATGAAGTCAATCATTAGTCCAGCCTGTCTGACTTAATTAGTCTTTTCATTGATTTTCATATAGATTTTTTAAATTCTTAGTATTTTAATAACAGTATAATGATTATAATGTCAATAATAACAATAACAGTACTAAAATTAACCCAATGTCACCAGGCAAATGTAATGTCTACTATGGTACTGTTTGGAGAAGCATCTCTTTACAGAGATGGTTCCAAAAGCACCATAAGTCACCATAAGTCAATTTGAGGACCTCGTAACCTCATCTGATTTCACCTTTCCTCAATTTTATCATTATTACTATTTTTTACTAATACTATTACTATCAATGTTGTTATTATTAATATAGACATCATAAGTATCATAATGTTATCATCATTAATAATAGCAATATATGTTAAAAGAAAATATTTTCAAAAATCATGGAAAAGAGTAAACAGGTGAGTTAGGTAGTACTCATTGGTGACCAAGTACTTGTCTGTGTAAAGACAATTAATAAACTAAACTCACAGTGGTCATGGTATATATTTTAGAAAAGAAAAGAAAGAAATAAAAAGTAAAAATTCAAGGAATGGGGAAATCAAGTGCAGTCACTAGGGCCTACATATTGACCTCTTGGTGGCTTAGCACTCTTGGAGCTTTCTGTGTGCAACAAAGTTCACAAAAAGTTATAGTGGACAGTGCATACTCTTGGGCTGAATGAGTTTAGCATTTATATATCTATCTATCTGTACATCAAGCAGACAACCTATTTATTATTGTCAGGAAATGCATACATGCAACTATATTTATGCTGTGTTATGAGAGCAACTTCTAAATGCAACTGTTTTACTGGGCAAAATTTTATTTTGTGTGAAACTGATCTCACGAAGACCATTTTAATGAAAACTAGAAATGAATGCATTGTTTCTGTCTGTTTCATTTATTGAAAAAGTGCATTAAACATTCATAGAAAACACTAATATATAAGTAAAAGCAATTGCAATATACTTATATAGCACTGGAACTGGTACTGCTTTATACCCATGAAAACTGAAAGAAACAACTGAGAGAATGGTAACTGCAAAACATTACAATCTCTTGAAATATATTTTTCAATGCTTCATGCACCAATGAACCTGACATTAATATAATATAACAAAGTATTTAGGTGCAACCTACTACATTGTATTTTGAGAGATTTTAATTTCACATGGTCATAAATTTCTGTAGTTTCATCTTTCTTAGAATTAAATAAAGCAATCTTTCATGAGTGAGGTTAATTATTCATAATTAATTTCAATTTCCCAAAACTGTTGCATACTTTACAGATTTTACTCAACGAGGCATTACTTTGAGATTTGTTTATCCTACAGACTTATAATGTGTGAAGAGTCTGAAAGCATCTCCACTGCTACATGACAATACGTAGATTATTCCGTTCTTATCGTTATCAATTTGAGTTCTTGCCTAGTAGATAGACACTGAATCCTTAGGCTAACTAGAAGGAACTCATGTACAAATATGGAACTTGCAAGGGTGTCCTAACTTTACAAAATGAAGCTGCATCAAACCGAGCTGATTATAATCAACACCATCCATTGAATCACCTGCCACATCATCACTGAACACTAAATTCTTGCAAAGTTTGCAAAATATTGTGACTCACCTAGCTGCTAATTTGTGCATGTATTCTACCTGTTTAGATTAGAGATTGCTATTCTAAGTAGAATAATGTCACAGTGCATCATTACTTTTGAGACAATTAGAGGCAGACACTATCAAAAATTTTAATTTTGTATTCATAAAAAGTAGACATGAAAGTCTGATTTAAATAAGGAAATGTAACCTCTTTCAAGGTAATTTTAGACTTCAGCTCATTTACTTATAATAAGACTAACCTGTATCTGATATTTATATTATAAACATTTACAAGATACCTGCTAGTCTGTCACTGGCCTCCAAATGTTTGGCACTCCAGGCAAGACCAACTAACTTCCACAGCAATTCTTCTAGTATGAAAGAACTTGTAAACCACAAAATCTGGAATCTGAGAACAAACAGTTGACACTTCTTGTCCTATCCTGTGAACCAAAGCGGCAGAAACCCAAGCAGTTGCTTTGCATTAATATTAAGCGTCATGGCTTCAAATTATGTATGCATTTAGAGTGTTTATCTGACTGCTGAATTTCCAAGATCTTGAAATTTACTTAACTGAAAGCATTCACAACAGGTAATCACAGACATGCAAACACTGGTTCACTGGCTTATCTAAAGGGTTAGAGTTGCATCCCTGCATGGACAAGTAAGGCAATTGCAATTATTATCAAATTCATTGCTGAACATTTGTACATTATGGATACTACAGTGACTGAGTAACCTCATGATCAAAATTCGTCTTTAAAGTACAATTTGCTTGTTGTGACATTACTAACACATCGTATATATTCTACTGCTTGCTTTAAAATGAAATGAACTGCTCTGCTAAGAACCTAGCAATGTCTTCTGTTCATCCTAATGCTTCTAGTATTTTCATCATATGCATATGAACTAAAAACGAAAGCCTTCCCACCTGTCCTTATACAGTGACTGCACGATATCCTGTCTTGCCTTCACGGCTTTACTTTGTGTTTTGACCTCTGCAATTATTGTTGTTCTATGGACATAAAAAACAATTATCTACTCTCATTCATGATTATAAAGTCATCTAATTATCACTAGGTATTAAAACATTCTTCCATTACTAAACGTCATTACTCTCAATGTGTGCTTTCCAAGTCTCGTGATAAGGTACTGTCCAGTCGATCTCGTAGAAACCAAAACAAACATAACAAATAACGTTATGAAATGGAAATAAAATTACAGGCTATGGTATATAGATACCTGTCTTTTTGATTCATAAAAAAAATCCCAAAATATGAAATGTTATCATAGATGTTTGAAAATACTGTACCGACTTTTCGTAATACTTAATATATCGTCATTCGCATTTTAATAGACAGAGCGACGAAAGTTCGCCCAGTGGCGGCGGGTTATTCAAGTCGCCAACAGGAGGCACGAGTTTAGAGCATGGCAATAAAAACAGAAATTTTTCTTTTCCGCACTTACCTCAATGACGCTCATAGTCTGAAATGCTATGAAGGAGAACATATAAGCTAATCCCAAGAGTAAAACACAACAAAATCTCCGATCCATCTTGATACAGGCTTGAGAGGACAGATGCGAGGAAGAGAGATACACCAGAGAGTACAAGAGATGGACTAACAACAGGTAGGATGGTGTGGGGTGTGTTCACTGACCCACTCGAGGATGGTGCCACATGCGACCTGATATGTGTTGATGTGTTTACTTTCGTTTTTTATGCGTACCATAGATTATTTAAAAGTCTGTATAATCTACAAACAGTGAACGTTTAATCAATTGTATTAATTTCTTTTGTAAATTACTGCTTATTTTCTCAAAGATGATTTAGTACGAGTCAAAGAGGAGAGCGCGACTTGGCAACACGTTTCCATTAATTTCTGGTGCAAATTATTCTTATATAAGAGGTTGGTGTTTTGAGACAATCCTTTAGAAATTATTTGTTGATTTTACGCTCACTCCCACTCTCTCTGACTTTTATTTAGCCACCGCATGTTTCTCTTTTCTTGACACTGCTCTGTCTGTCTGTTTCTATCTCTGGCTGTCTCCTCTCTCACTCTCTCTCTCTCTCTCTCTCTCTCTCTCTCTCTCTCTCTCTCTCTCTCTCTCTTCTCTCTCTCTCTCTCTCTTCTCTTCTCTCTTCCTCTCTCTCTTCTCCTCTCTCTCTCTCTCTCTCTCTCTCTCTCTCTCTGTCTCCTCTTCTCTCTCTCTCTTTCTTCTTTCTCTATCTCTCTCCTCTCTTCTCTCTTCTCTCTCTCCTCTCTCTGTCTCACTCTCACTCTCTCACTCTGTCTGTCTGTCTCTTTCTCTCTGTCTCTCTTATTTTGACATTTTATTTATCACTAAAACACCCCTCCTCCACATTCATACAAACGCACAAACTGGCACGCGTGGGCACAAACAAACACGCAAAAAGTGCGCACTCTCACTCGCCCTGCCATCCTCCCTCCTCTTTCTCACTCTCTCCTTTTCTCTTCATGTACCCAAGCAAGTCCCCGACCCTCCAGAACGACCTAGACTAACATGCGACCACCGAGTCTTAACAAGTGTTGACTCAGTGTTCTCCACCACTGGAATCTCTACTTCCAGAGGCTTCAACGTGGTGAAAGTTTACGGTAAACAACTGCTGATGGACGTCTTTAGGTAATAAATCTATGTCATAGTGTGGCCTTAGTGATTCCAGTTTAGACTGCCTAATTCTTCTATATGTTTTCTGCCTGGAGTGAGGAAAGAAAAGTGTGCTGTTCTTGCGGTTAAAATAATGACTCGAGGATTTGTTTTTTTCTTTTTTTAACGATTTTGCGCATTTATTATATAGATTGTCCCATATACTTGTTTCACTTATTGCACTATACCTGTAGTATAGACGCTCTTCATCCCTACACAGCGTGAAACTCAATCACCATACACCAGGCACAAAAGACGAGTCAGGGGTCAGAGCTGGGCAAGTTTTTTCTCACATCTTGGATCATTTCTACCTCCTGGCATTAACGGCATTAGCAATTCATGTTTTCGTCTGGAAGAAGTGCAACAGAATGTAAACAATATATACAGCTTACCTTGTTTATCTGGATATCCAAAATAGACGCAGCTGTGCCTCTTTTTTAGGACTATCCATCGTCCATTTAGGGCTCGCCAGCTACTGTCCATTCTCAGATTCATCGTTCAGATTAGTTCATTATGTTAGGGTGAGTTCACACACGAGGCGCCTCGCTTACGGCGATCTCTGGATGCCGTATTGAGGAGATGAGAGATAAAAAAGGGACCCGGTACTTGTGAGATAAGTGTTGTGTTACTATGCGTAGTAAATATGTAAACTCGTGGACTAGCAAAATGATAGATACTTCCTGCATCAGTGGTTTCACATATATTTTTGGTATCAGTACTGCAATTCAGAGATTGTATATTTGTATCTAGATTTACACAAAAGAATGCTCGTAGATGGAGGAAAAGAGGCAAACGATGAAGGAGAGCGTAATATTTGTAATTTTAGGTAACTCGAATATTTCTTTTGATTTATGCTATTGTTCTTGTTATCAATGACTGATTCCCAGGGGTCCTTTGCACTCATGCTACTGAGATGATAAGTGGAGCTTTGGCACTTGTACCTTGCGTGGATTATGGCGACAGCGAGGACAAATCCCCACTTTACGGTTATGAGGACGGGGATTACCGACCCTGACGATCATGGCATCTTTATTTGACGGAACGAAGCATTACATAACAATCCTTTCACTCGAATACCTCTGCACCCAATGACCCTCCACGCAATTCGACATCTTATTACCAGTATCGGAAGATCAAGCATACTGAACTTGAGAAGAAAAAAAGTTAAAAAAAGAGGTCACCGCACTTAGGACACCGACGTGACGGCGCCTCACGCTTGACCTCTGACTCAAAGGGAATCTGCGCCTGTTCTCCGCCGGGATCGGAATCCAGGGTGGCGGGAGGGAGCACCTGTCGCCCCCCCCGTTCGAGGAGGTGACTTCATTAGGCTCCGCGCTCCTCGTCCGTCTCCGTCACTGATACGGGCGCGCGCGAGGAAGATGAAACGAGGGTAACGTGACACGCCTTTCGAAACCCTCGAGCTTCGAGTAGTAAGTCAACGACCCGGGGCTTTATTAGAGTCGGTCCTTGTCCGCGCCCATCGCTGGCACTGCATCGCACGAGCATCCGGTGATCCAGATCTTGCTCGATCTATGCGCAGGAGGGGAGGGGCGGGGGCGGCGGTGGTATTATGCGCCTGCTTTTTTATGGCAGAAGCGTTCGTTGCATAAGCTGATTACTGGGGTGATCGTCCTTTGGTCGTGAAATATTATTGTATATTTTGGCATGGTGAGTAAGATACTGGCCTACACTTAATTATACTGCTACGCACGCGCTCGAACACTCATGCGATCACAAACACAATCATATAAACAGCTGCACAAACAACATGTGCATTCAAAAACACATACACACAATCAAAAACTCACTCAATCACTCACGCTTGCACGCACGCATGGACGCACGCACATACATACACGTGCGTGTGCGTGTGTAGTGTGGTGTGGGTGTGGGTGTGTGTGTGTGTGTTGTGTGTGTGTGTGTTGTGTGTGTGTGTGTGTGTGTGTGTGTGTGTGTGTGGTGTGGTGTGTGTGCTTATGTATATATGTATGTCTGTATGTGTGGTTAGTATGTATGCATACTTAAGTGTTGTGTGTGTTTATATGCATTGTAGTTATTTAATATATGTGTTTATTGATCAATTTATAGTTGTACTATTCTAGGACAGAGAGATAATAGATAAGAGGAAGAGAGGAGAGAGAGGCGAGAGAGTGAGAGAGAGACGAGAGGAACGCAGGGAGAGACGCAGAGATGAGAGAGAGAGATAGAGCAGAGCGACGGGCTCTCCGGCGGATCACCTGAACCTGAGCCCCGCCACCGCCAGCGAGCGGATTCGATACGAGGCACATGACGACGTCATCTTGAGCGCAGCCGTAAACAGACGAGAAAGACGAGAACGGACGACAAAGGAGACTTAGCGAGAGGCAGAGACCGAGACGAGACGAGAAGAGACGAGGAACGAGATAAACGCGCAAACGAGCATGAGATGAGAGAGAGCATGACGAGCACAGAGAACTAGATCAGACGAGACCACGGGATGCGTATACACCGGCAACTCCTGCAGACTCCCGCCGTGCAGAGAGATCTGACGCCGCATCGCGTATGTCTTACACGGAATACTCTCTGCTCCATATCTGCATGATGGTGCGACGATAATGCTCGCAATCCGCTATACAGCCACGTCTCCGATCCCTGCGGCACTGAGCCACTACCCGCGAGGTCCACTCTGCGCGGCCTTGACCGTCAGCATCGACGGCTCGCATAAGCGCCAGACCCTTATCCCGACGACCAGATCTTCACGAGTTGGTCGCACTCTGCGCGCAGGGATGAGCGAGCCTGGTCGATTGAGAAAACAGTGAAAGTCTGCGACGTCGCTCTCGTATAGGTTCGGCTCCTATTACTCGTCAGCCGGCGCTTCCTCTGCCACTCGACTCACGCAGCACGCTTGAACGTCACGCACTATACGTGCTCATCTGAGCGCGCACCGCGTCACTCGACACCTATTTTTTTCACCCGAGAACGTCGGGGTGAGCGCTGTCCCTCTGCCCGCCTCGACGATGAGAGACGAGAGAGAGAGAGAGGCATGCAACCTCGCGAGAGAGAGAGAAGAGTAGAGACGGAGGCTCGGTCTGGATCATTGGAGAGCGAGGATTGCGCAACACTCCCGAGAAAAGATGACCGATTGATCACAAGAGACAAGAATAGTGAGCGAGTGAACGAGCAGAGGAGAGAGAGAGCAGAGACTCGAGTGATTGACATACATGAGAGAGGCAACGACTGTCGTAGAGAGGCTGACGGGCATCGAATTGGAGATCGAGAGGAACGAGAGATGAGATTTGAAGAGAAGAGAAGGGTAGTGGAGAGAGAGCGAGGCATAGACTGAGTCGACCAAACTCTACTCCAAGACCGGTCCTCTCGACGCTAAGGACGTTCGCGAGTCTCTACGCCAACAGTTCCTGCCTCCGTATATCACCTTCTGTAGCTACTTCCCAACGATCCTGCCGTCCTTTGAGTTCTCTCGTCTTTTTCTACTGATACACTAGATTAGAGAGGGGACCGAGAGAAAGAGAGGATAGAGAGGACTGATGACTTGTGAGAGAGAGACGACGAACAGAAGAGAGACCGAGAATGAGACGAGGAGAGAGACCTGATGGAGGTGAAAGAGACGATGAGAGCTAGATAGAGAGCAGGAACGGATAGAGATCACGAGAAGCAGAGAGCAGCGACTGAGAATCGAGAAGAGCGAGATGAGATAGAGACGATTGTCGGAGAGAGAAAGAGGAGAGAGGAGCAGAGATAGCTCCGACAACTGTAGAAAGAGAAGAAGAGAAAGATGCGAGCAGAGAGAGATTGAGAGCGTGAGATGGAGAGCAGAGAGATAGGGAGAGAGATCGGATCGAGGGGAGAGAGAACGAGACGACGTACTGATGGATGTAGAGATGAAGAGCGTGGGGAGTGCAGAAGAGAGAACTCTCCCGAAGCAAGACACATGTACGGTAGTAGAAGGAGAGCAGAGATTCTGAAGGAGTAGGAACTGAAGATTGACTTGAGGAGATAGGTGATGGCAGAGCGAACGAGGAGACTGCGCTGTTCTGGAAAGAGGAGAGACGATGACGAGAGAGAGAGAGATAGAGCGAGACATTAAGGAGAGAGAGAGATGAGGAGACGATGAACGCAGCGCTTAGAAACTGGTGAGAACGATGACGAGAACGCATTCGAAGAGAGATCGATAAGAATCGACGCGAGCCATAGAATTTAGGGGAAGAGTAGAGCATTCGATGAGAGAAGAGAACGAGAGAAGTTATCGTAGCCTCAGACGAGAGAGCAGGCACATAAACCCTGCATTAGATCTCTATGAAATGGACAGCGTTACGAATTGATGAGAGCAGAGATCGAGTCATGAATCCGCAGGAACTTCGGAGGAAACGAGAAAAGAAGAGACTGAGAGAAGAGAGAGACGATAGAGAGAGATGAGAGAGAGTGTAGAGGCAAGGAAGGAGAGCTGAACGAGAGACGAGAGAAACACTACGAGCAGTGCGAGAGAGGAGAAAGACGAGATGATAGAAAAGGACAAAGGAAGACCCCAGGATGCGCATGAGAGAAGAGAGAGAAGATGAGAGCAGAACGAGAGAGGACGGACACGCTGAGAGAGACTAGACGAGAGCAGAGATGAGAAGATGAGATGAGTCAGAGAGCGAGCAGACAAGACCAAGAGAGAGAGATGAGAGAAGAGATTGCAGAGAGAAGCAGACGAGAACAGAGATGAGAGAGCGAAGAGAGGAGAGAAGATAGATAGATAGAGAGAGAGAGAGAGCGACAGTTAGAGAGAGTTGCAGGTGGGCCAGGTGTTAGATAGGCCCATAACTCGGGTCAGTGGGAGCGGCACACGAGCGCGGCGCTGCTGTGTCCTGGACATCCTTCGTGTTGTAGAAAGTGACTTCAGCTGTGAAACCTGACATCCAAAAGCCGGTTTCAGTTACGGTCGACTTTCCTTGAATCTTATCATTAAGTAATTTTCAGGTAATTTCTTTCCGCAGCCAATTCTACAGCCATCATTACCTGTTTTACAACAAAAGTGAAATCGCTCAACCTTACTGACTCACCAGATATCATCTCGCGGTTGGTCAGGTGTTCACGCTCCCACCCATGTGGTTGCCATGCTCTAAAACCCTGCAAATAATACCCTTGACATTGGATACCCAGAAAAAATGCTCATGAATGTATGCATTATATATATATATATATATATAGTATATCTGTATGCATTAATATATATATTATAATGTACATAGTGCTATGTATATATAACACACACACACACACACACACACACACACACACATCACACACATACACACACACATACACATAAACACACATGCACACACACACATACATACACACACACATATACACACATATATTATATTATATATATATAATATATATATAATATATATAATTATATGATATATAGTATACATACATACATTATCATATACATACATACTATAATATATATATATATATATATATATAATATAGTATATATAATATATATGTATATACACACACACACACACATACATACACACACACACACACAACACACACACACATACACAATACACATATATACATATATATATATATATTATATATATATATATATTATATATGTATGTATATATATATTATATAATATATATATATATATATATATATATATATATATATATAATTTTCATAAAGTTATTTTGGTTTAACGTTCGGCCAAGTGCCATCGTTGTATCTAAAATAAGGTCAGGATATGAAGAGCAGAATACGTCCTCTTCATTTCGGATGCTCATGTCCGGACACACCTCAGGCTCTGTCGAATCTGTGTCAACAAAAGGACACTTTAATTCCTTGCAGATGATTCCTGCTGGTATTTGACCCACTTTACAGACAACAGCGACCCCCACACAAGCGCCTCTCAGCAAGGATGTCCTCATTCGAACACTGGTTATTTCTCGTAACGATACGTGTGCAATCAAGGGAAGTGGGATATTGCGCTCTGTTTACTATGCCGTCTCAGGACTCAATCATCGGGGTTATTTTACTGCTGTTGCTCTATTTCTTCTCCGATTACATTCCCCCGATTTCATTCCAGTTTGGACACTTTTCATGTAAGTGTAGATAACGAATTGATAAGGAATGTAAAATTATGTTTTTTCATCTCTTTCGTTGCTCCTTGTACAAAGTACTGTACCTGCTTCTCTTTGTTTACTTTGTATTATTGTCACTTTGCATCTGTGTACTTGTATATCTACGTATTTATTGATCTTTGGTTCAGAATTTTCCCAAGGAGTAATCATTTGTAGTTTAAATGTATTAAATTCACACAAGACGAAAATCGTCGAGCCCAAAACTAACAAACGCCTAAATTCTATTCACAGGAGAAAGCTCCGGTAGACGAGCGTGGGGCTGCAGATTTATGATGTATTTACTCTCTCTCTTTTCTCCGTAGCTATCCTAGTGTTTATTTCGTGCTCCTTTTGCCATGTTTCGGTTTCAGTGTAGATGTCATTGTATCTCTGGGCTTTGGAGAATAAGTAGCTTACAGTTTTATAAAAGGTTCGCCTTTGTGCCGAGGCATGGAGGGCGGGTGTTGTTCCCGCCAGAGGCCAAAAGGTTCAGCGGTCCAGAAAAACGGAGAGAATTGCCAGATCGTTGATGATCATAAATCATATCGACTAGATTCCTTGCCATACATATTTTACCGACAGCATTCGATGTGAGGTAAGTCGATGGTACGTCTACCTTCGACAAATAACTCGATGACCTCTTCTGGTAAGGCTTACCGGCTCAGGCGATGTTGTTGATAAGCGTGTCCTGTACCCTTAAAGTGGTTCCTTGAATTGTACCTATATTTTTTTATCAATTTATATTTTCATATATATGTATTCATATTCAAATGTTTGCAGATTAAGATTAATTGTATCTACATTTCCATTTATTTACCCATTTATATTTACTTATGGCAAGGGTCTAAAGATTTCCTTTTCGTACAAGTGTGTTATACTTATCCTCAAGGTAATATAGATAATAATAATACATAATGTTACAGGGTACACTATTGGGATACTTCTCAAAATATATTAATCCAAATCAAATCACGAGCTAATGCATTTTAGTCCAATGCGTAAAAGTGTAATTATAATAAGAAATGTACTTTTTTTGTCATTAAAATGGATAAACAGATCACCAGTTGGATCACGCATTTAATATGATCCAGCAACAAGATCCTCGGAAAGCTTAGGGCGTCTTCTGTACGTGCCATAAAAGTTAATCCAGTATTAAAGTTTAATCCAGCTCTCTCGTGCGCATGCGCGTTGGCAGCGTCCAGGATCAACTTTTAATGCACCTCTAGAACAGGCTTTAATATTAAGCTAATTTTTTAATCCTCCACATGCGCAGAATGGACAAGTTAATCCCACCAATCATGTACTGTTACGTCACGTGTCCGTCATGAACTTCATGGGTGCCATCGCTTGAGTTGCCTTTCAGAGTTATTTTCGGCAATAACATCGATCGTCTTAGAATTTTCATACTTAGTATTTATTATGAAAATGAAATTATATATAATTACACAAGTGATCAAATATTCTGATAAGGGAAACAACTTATGGTAATGAAAATAAAAACCAATATAATCCCACGAGGAATCTTTGAAGTTCAGAGGCTGCGGGCATGGAACTCATATTTCCAGGTTAGTGAAACAAAAATGATATGGCCAGAGTCACACAAGTTGACGTTTTAAATCAAATATGAGCCAGTGTTTTAAAGAAGAATCATGTAATGATTTTTTTCTCAACTATACAACAAAATTAACAAGTATACTTTCCTATGGACCTCCTGAACAGCATCCTGAAGAAAACAGGTTTCCCTCCAACACGATTCAACGCAACAAAGAGCTTTCCGAGGAAACAGCGCAATGGATATTAATTGATGAATGTCATTTTTGTACTTGAGTGTCACTGAAATGAAGATTGGTTTTATAGATGTTAGATCAGTTTCGTTACCCATTTTACTACTATAAATATAAGATCGTTATCATAAAAAAAAAGAATATTTCATAAATAATCATGTTTCCCTTATAAGTAAGCCTACTTGTGCCTCGCAATTATCAAATGAAGATCAAACTGCATCTTGAGTGACTGACTATAACTTTCTATAGCAATCGCCTTTTCTACAATCTATAAAAAATGAATATCAGTTGTCAGAAAAATCTTTTAACAATGCAGTGTCTGAATGCAAATTGCAAGGTTTATCCAAATAAATTTTATATCAGACTGCAAATCTATAGGTAATCACTTTAAAACTGTCTTCTATATCATATGCGTAGGGACATGAAGGGTGAATGTTGATTAGATATCTTTTGGATATATATATATTTTTTTGCTTATTTACAGGTATGAGTACTTGACTTGCTCCAAACTTGCTCCTAAACAGCATGCAACAGTTATGTGTGGAGAACATTGCACAGAAACGTTTCAAAATACCACAGATTGTTCAGCAATAAAAACACATCATACCTCAGCTCCCACTCTTTAGATTGGTAAAACCTACTCCCACACGCCTAGAAATACGAGACCAGGACCTTCACATCAACAGCAGAGGGCAGAACCATCATTAGATCACAGACCAGAAACATCACAAGAATTGATAGAAATTTAAAGAGACAGTCCATTAACTTAAGGTTCCAAACAAATCATATTTGAAACAGATAATCTTGAAGAAATGTGTACAGAAAATCGAGGTACGAATTTTCTTACTTTGATATGATACTAGTCTTTGTTTTCAATTTTGGGAACAGTGGGAGGCATAAAGAATTGATTAATTATGCGATTTTTTTAATGCCTTGTCTTCAATCATGTAGGTACGTCTGGGATGAAGGGAAGGAAAAGGTGTTCTTCAGAAGCATCTGAGAAGTTTATATAATTATTTACACAACACTAAGCAATTAGGAGGCAAAATAGTGCAGAGATAAAAAAGGCATAATTAGCATTATGAAAACATTAGTAAGTCTCATTTTCATGAAATACACATCAAATATAATAGATAATTTGAAACATAATAGATGTCTAATATAGTTTCTTGAATATGATTACCAAAGAAAGAAAGAAAAGAAAAAACATGAAATCTCCCTAAAGAGCGAATTTCACGCGCGACATTTCTCTTCTCTCCGACATGTTTACATGATAACGGTGGTGATAGAATAGTGAGTACGACAGTTTTTACTGAACATTATTGTCGCGCCGTCTGGCAGCGGAGAGTGTCGTCTTCGGTACGGACACGGTGGATTAGGATTAAACTAAAGGCGGTATTAAGAGTTAGGGACGCTACAGAAGACGCCCTTATAATGCACCTTTAGACCAGGGACACGTTAATCCCACCGATCATGTACTGTTACGTCACGTGTCCGTCATGAACTTCATGGGTGCCATCGCTCGAGTTGACATTCAGAGTTATTTTCGGCAATAACATCGATCGTCTTAGAATTTCTATACGTAGTGTTTATTATGAAAATGAAATTGTATATATTTACACAAATGTTCAAATATTCTGATAAAGGAAATAACTTATGGTAATGAATATAAAAACCAAAGAAGAATCATGTACTGAATTTTTCTCAACTACTTTACAACAAAATTAACAAGCATACTTTTCCATGAACCTCCTGAACAGCATCCTGAAGAAAGCATGTTTCCCTCCAACACGATTCAACGCAGCAAAGAGCTGTCCGAGGAAACTGCGCAATGGATATTAAATAATGTCATTGTACTGTCATCAAAAATAAAGATTGGTTTTATAGTTGTTAGAGCAGGTTCTTTGCCCATTTTGTTACTATAATGTAAGATCGTTATCATGAAAAAAATAGAATATTTCATAAATAATCATGTTTCCCTTATAAGTGAGCCTACTTGTGCTTCGTAATTATTATATGAAGATCGAACTGCATCTTGAGTAACTGACTATAACTTTCTATAACAATCACCTTTTCAACAATCTATAATAGATGAATATCAGTTGTCAGAAAAATATTTTAACAACGCAGTGTCTGAATGTAAATTGCAAGGTTTATTTATCCAAATAAAGTTTATATCGGACTGCAAATCTTTAGGTAATATTCTTAATACTGTCTTCTATATCATATGCGTAGGGACATGAAGGGTGAATGTTGAATAGATATCTTTTGGATGATTTTGTTGCTTATTTACAGGCATGAGTGCATGACTTGCTCCAAACGCTACCCTACACAACATGCAACAGTTATGTGTGAAGAGAACATTGCACAGAAATGTTTCAAAATACCACAGATTGTTCAGCAATAAAAAGACAACATACCTCAGCTCCCACTCTTTAGATTGGTAAAACCTATTCCCACACGCCTAGAAATACGAGACCAGGATCTTCACATCAACAGCAGAGGGCAGAACCGTCATTAGATCACAGACCAGGAACATCACAAGAATTGATAGAAATTTAAAGAGACAGTCCATTAACTTAAGATTCCAAACAAATCATATTTGAAACAGATAATCTTGAAGAAATGTGTACAGAAAATAGAGGTACGGACTTTCTTACTTTGATATGATGCTAGTCTTTGTTTTCAATTTTGGGAACATTGGGAGGCATAAAGAATTGATTAATTATATGAATTTTTTTTAATGCCTTGTCTTCAATCATGTAGGTACGTCTGGGATGAAGGGAAGGAAAAGGTGGTCTTCAGAAGCATCTGAGAAGTTTATATAATTATTTACACAACACTAAGCAATTAGGAGGCAAAGTAGTGCAGAGATAAAAGAGGCATAAGATAATTAGCATTACGAAAACATTAGTGTCTCATTTTCATGAAATACACATTAAATATAATAGATATTTTGAAACCTAAGAGATGTCAAAAATAGTTTCTTAGATATGATTACCAAAAACATTACATTACGAAAAGAAAGAAAGAAAAATAAAACATGGAATCTCCCTAAAGAGCGAATTTCACGCGCGACATTTCTCTTCTCTCCCACATGTTTACATGATAACGGTGGTGATAGAATAGTGAGTACGACAGTTTTTACTGAACATTATTGTCGCGCCGTCTGGCAGCGGAGAGTGTCGTCTTCGGTACGGACACGGTGGATTAGGATTAAACTAAAGACGGTATTAAGAGTTAGGGACGCTACAGAAGACGCCCTTATAATGCACCTTTAGACCAGGGACACGTTAATCCCACCAATCATGTACTGTTACGTCACGTGTCCGTCATGAACTTCATGGGTGCCATCGCTCGAGTTGACATTCAGAGTTATTTTCGGCAATAACATCGATCGTCTTAGAATTTCCATACGCAGTATTTATTATGAAAATGAAATTGTATATATTTACACAAATGGTCAAATATTCTGATAAAGGAAATAACTTATGGTAATAAATATAAAAACCAAAGAAGAATCATGTACTGAATTTTTCTCAACTACTTTACAACAAAATTAACAAGCATACTTTTCCATGAACCTCCTGAACAGCATCCTGAAGAAAACATGTTTCCCTCCAACGCGATTCAACGCAGCAAAGAGCTGTCCGAGGAAACTGCGCAATGGATATTAATTGATGAATGTCATTTTTGTACTTGAGTGTCATTGAAATAAAGATTGGTTTTATAGTTGTTTGAGCAGTTTCTTTGCCCATTTTACTACTATAATGTAAGATCGTTATCATGAAAAAATAGAATATTTCATAAATAATCATGTTTCCCTTATAAGTGAGCCTACTTGTGCTTCGTAATTATTATATGAAGATCGAACTGCATCTTGAGTGACTGACTATAACTTTCTATAACAATCACCTTTTCAACAATCTATGATAAATGAATATTAGTTGTCAGAAAAATCTTTTAACAATGCAGTGTCTGAATGCAAATTGCAAGGTTTATTCAAGTAAATTTTATATCGGAC
Source organism: Penaeus vannamei (assembly GCF_003789085.1). NCBI lineage: Eukaryota > Metazoa > Arthropoda > Malacostraca > Decapoda > Penaeidae > Penaeus > Penaeus vannamei. The sequence continues at coordinate 1,750,141 of NW_020870091.1, read as the reverse complement.
TGCAAATCTTTAGGTAATATCTTTAATACTGTCTTCTATATCATATGCGTAGAGACATGAAGGGTGAATGTTGATTAGATATCTTTTGGATATATATATATTATTTGCTTATTTACAGGTATGAGTACTTGACTTGCTCCAAACGCTACCCTAAACAACATGCAACAGTTATGTGTGAAGAGAACATTGCACAGAAATGTTTCAAAATACCACAGATTGTTCAGCAATAAAAAGACAACATACCTCAGCTCCCACTCTTTAGATTGGTAAAACCTATTCCCACACGCCTAGAAATACGAGACCAGGATCTTCACATCAACAGCAGAGGGCAGAACCGTCATTAGATCACAGACCAGGAACATCACAAGAATTGATAGAAATTTAAAGAGACAGTCCATTAACTTAAGATTCCAAACAAATCATATTTGAAACAGATAATCTTGAAGAAATGTGTACAGAAAATAGAGGTACGAACTTTCTTACTTTGGTATGATGCTAGTCTTAGTTTTCAGTTTTGGGAACATTGGGAGGCATAAAGAATTGATTAATTATATGAATTTTTTTAATGCCTTGTCTTCAATCATGTAGGTACATCTGGGATGAAGGGAAGGAAAAGGTGGTCTTCAGAAGCATCTGAGGTTTATGTTATTATTTACACAACACTAAGCAATTAGGAGGCAAAGTAGTGCAGAGAGATAAAAGGCATAAGATAATTAGCATTATGAAAACATTAGTAAGAGTCTCATTTTCATGAAATACACATTAGATATAATAGATATTTTGAAACATAAGAGATGTCTAATATAGTTTCTTAAATATGATTACCAAAATCATTATATTACGAAAAGAAAGAAAGAAAAATAAAACATGGAATCTCCCTAAGAGCGAATTTCACGCGCGACATTTCTCTTCTCTCCCACATGTTTACATGATAACGGTGGTGATAGAATAGTGAGTACGACAGTTTTTACTGAACATTATTGTCGCGCCGTCTGGCAGCGGAGAGTGTCGTCTTCGGTACGGACACGGTGGATTAGGATTAAACTAAAGACGGTATTAAGAGTTAGGGACGCTACGGAAGAACCCTTATAATGCACCTTTAGACCAGGGACACGTTAATCCCACCGATCATGTACTGTTACGTCACGTGTCCGTCATGAACTTCATGGGTGCCATCGCTCGAGTTGACATTCAGAGTTATTTTCGGCAATAACATCGATCGTCTTAGAATTTCTATACGTAGTGTTTATTATGAAAATGAAATTGTATATATTTACACAAATGATCAAATATTCTGATAAAGGAAATAACTTATGGTAATGAATATAAAAACCAAAGAAGAATTATGTACTGAATTTTTCTCAACTACTTTACAACAAAATTAACAAGCATACTTTTCCATGAACCTCCTGAACAGCATCCTGTAGAAAACATGTTTCCCTCCAACACGATTCAACGCAGCAAAGAGCTGTCCGAGGAAACTGCGCAATGGATATTAATTGATGAATGTCATTTTTGTACTTGAGTGTCATTGAAATAAAGATTGGTTTTATAGTTGTTAGAGCAGTTTCTTTGCCCATTTTACTACTATAATGTAAGATCGTTATCATGAAAAAAAAAATATTTCATAAATAATCATGTTTCCCTTATAAATATGATTACCAAAAATATGACATTACGAAAAGAAAGAAAGAAAAATAAAACATGGAATCTCCCTAAAGAGCGAATTTCACGCGCGACATTTCTCTTCTCTCCCACATGTTTACATGATAACGGTGGTGATAGAATAGTGAGTACGACAGTTTTTACTGAACATTATTGTCGCGCCGTCTGGCAGCGGAGAGTGTCGTCTTCGGTACGGACACGGTGGATTAGGATTAAACTAAAGACGGTATCAAGAGTTAGGGACGCTACAGAAGACGCCCTTGATGTGTTTACTGTGCAATTAACTTATTTTGAAAGAAAATAGTGATAGTGATGATAATAATAACACTGATAATAACAATAATAATGATAGTAAAGATGAGAAAAGTAATTATAATAATGGTAATAAAAGTTATAGTAATAATGATAATTCTAATGATATTGATAATAATGATAATGGCATTATTATTATTGCTGTTATTATTATCATTCTTATCATTTTCATCATCACTATTACTGTTATCATTATTATTATTACTATTAGTATTTGTATCACTATTACTATTAACATCGCCATAATCGTTATCATTATCATCATCATCATTATCTTCATCATCACTGTTCTTATTGATATCACGGATATCATTATAAACCAGTATCATTATCATCATCATTGTTATCATTATCATCACTATCATTATTGTTATTATAATCGTTAGTATTAGTATGTTAACATTATTATCCATCATTGTTATTACACTGTTATCATTATTATGATTATGCATTACTGTTGTTATTGCTGTTGCTACTGTTGGTATCATTATTCTTATTATCATCTTTATCATTATCACCATTGTTATAATTATCGCCATTATTACTATTTTCATTATTATTGTAACTATCGTTATTATCAGTATTATAGGTATTACTATCAATATCATTATCGTTAATATAATCATTATTATTAGCATTACTATTATCATTATTATTAGCATTGCTATTATAATTATCATCATTATCATTATCATTATCATTATTATTATTATCATTATTATTATCATTATTATTATCATTACTATTATCATTGTTATTGCTATTATGATTATTATCATTATCATTATTATTGTTATTAACCATTACCATTATCATTATTATCATTGTTATCATTATCATAATCATCAGTATCATTATTGTTATTACTATTATCATTATTATTATTATTACTATTATTGTCATTATTATTATTATCATTATTTTTATGGTTGTTATCCTTATCATTATGATTATGATCATCATTGTTATTCTCATTCTTGTTATTATCATTATCTTTCTTTTCATTCTAATCATTATCATCATCTTTTATTCTATTACTATCATTATTATTGTTATCATCATTATTATTACTATTATTTTTGTTATTATAATTCTTGTTATTATTATTAATATTATTATCATTAACATCATTATCATTGTTATCATTACCACTATCATTACTATCATCATAATCATCATCATTATTAACATCATCATTGAAGACAAGCACTTCTCTGCAAATGTTGGAATTGATAAAGCATATCAAAGTTATTCCAAGTATACACATCAAACTGATTAAAGCTTTGGAAAAACGTTTAAAAACCTAAACGTAAAAAGTCATTCTTATCCTCATCATAATCTTTTCAGATATATCAGTCGTGAAATTTATTATCGCATACACAGTAAATGCCTTATAAGCATAACGTTATAAATGGTTAAAATTCAGATAAAAGATTCGGGTATTACATCATACAAAATTCTGAATACCAGACAGAAAATAATCTCTCGAAAAATACACGTGGGAAATGATGAAGCAGATTCATTCCAACCTCAATAATTCATAAGAGCATTAAGGATTTTAACAGGTTAACAAATGCCGGGAAGTTTGCATACATTTATGTAAAAGAGTTCTCTTCATGTAATTGCACTAATTCAAATTCGTACAGCACAGAAATTATTATTATGTTGCATCCCGTTACATTATCTTTTTGATTTCCTTATCTAAAGCATGATAACATTCCTTTATATACATCTCATGATCGTCTTTAACAAGAATGAAATTGAAGTGAATATCAAAGAACTATGTTATGTAATGAATATTGTTTAACATAAAACTGTGCGAAAAGTATACACAAACGCACGTCTACAGTTACATTAATTATATATTCCTTGTCACCAGGAAGTACAAATCTTGCAATACAATGTCCAGCGTTTTTTATTCAAAATAATTTTCACACTTCAGTAATACATCGTAATGACATAACCCTAAACTTTTTATCAGGAAGATAAAATCGAAACGGAACCCTCGGTACTGTGTGAGGGGCGAGGAAGGGTAGGCGGATTGAGCCAGCAGGGTGGCAGAAGCAGCGCGACATAGAAGGTAGGTCGGGTCCCACGCGGCCGGGAGCACTATGCACACCTGTTGGGTCTCCGGTCTCAGCTTGCCAAGAGGTGACTTCGATGGATCAACCCCCTTGGATACGCAGCTCCAGTCCCCAATAGTCTCCTGCCGTTTCGAGTCGAGCCGTTTGCGGCCTTGCGAGTTCGCAGAGTGTACTTGGGGGCCGACGTGTCATGAACCCGAACCAGCGAGTGCAAGCGACACAACGATACTCGAGACGTGCCGGTGCTGAACCATCTTACCAGTGATTACACGATGGAGGTGGAACATGCGCATGGTAGACAGAGAGCGTGAGGGTAACCTTGACCGACGCGCCACTGAGTTAGCTGAGAGAAGATATAAATGGGAGGCGTGGAGTAATAAACTAGCAGAGGCATTAATAATAATTGGGCACAAGTCAGATAAAGTTTAAATTTAATGACACACTTGGATAATCCCTGGTTTCTCGTGTGCGCGTAGTGTTTGTATGGAGGATATGGTATGTTAATAGATTATCATCTACTTTCTAATTAATAGCACCTCGAGAGAACATATGCCTATGAACGGTACTATTAAAATAAGAGATGCTTGTGAGTAAATAAATGTGACTCTAAGCCAATAGTCATAAATCAACTTACTATAAGGTGCGAAATTTAATCCTAGAACGGGTTTGCATCAAAGACTTTATCTCCAAACGTCATTGGGGCTGAGCAAATCCAGAGGCGACTCTATCTATATATATCGTCACCGGCATTCTGAGGTCTCCAGCTCTGACTCTAGACATTCACGAGTCCGTGTCGGCGCCGTCAATTGTATTATCCCGGCTACCAGCGTCTACTCGCTTTAACCAAACCAATGATCGATAGACAAAACACAAATGAATTAATGATACTATCTCAAATTCGACCAACTTGAACTATCAACAGACTAAGCTGGAAGATCTCTGACAGGGAGAGAAGTAAACTATGAATGACAGGGTGCAACATGAAACAGACGCTTAATGGTCGGCCAGTGAAAGGTGAGTCAAGGCTGGGTGAATGGAGTAATGTGAGGTGCGTGTTGTTGATATTCAGAGACGTGGAACGACAAGTGGGACTGACCCCAAGGACGGGGGAGGGGTACANTTTTTTAATGCCATCTTCAAATCATTAGTACGTCTGGGATGCAGAAGGAAAGGTGGTCTTCGGAAGCATCTGAGAAGTTTATATTATCATTTACACAACACTAAGCAATTAGGAGGCAAAGTAGTGCAGAGATAAAAGAGGCATAAGATAATTAGCATTATGAAAACATTAGTAAGAGTCTCATTTTCATGAAATACACATTCATTATAATAGATATTTTGAAACCTAAGAGATGTCTAAAATAGTTTCTTAAATATGATTACCAAAAACATTACATTACGAAAAGAAAGAAAGAAAAATAAAACATGAAATCTCCCTAAAGAGCGAATTTCACGCGCGACATTTCTCTTCTCTTCGACATGTTTACATGATAACGGTGGTGATAGAATAGTGAGTACGACAGTTTTTACTGAACATTATTGTCGCGCCGTCTGGCAGCGGAGAGTGTCGTCTTCGGTACGGACACGGTGGATTAGGATTAAACTAAAGACGGTATTAAGAGTTAGGGACGCTACAGAAGACGCCCTTATAATGCACCTTTAGACCAGGGACACGTTAATCCCACCAATCACGTACTGTTACGTCACGTGTCCGTCATGAACTTCATGGGTGCCATCGCTCGAGTTGACATTCAGAGTTATTTTCGGCAATAACATCGATCGTCTTAGAATTTCCATACGCAGTATTTATTATGAAAATGAAATTGTATATATTTACACAAATGGTCAAATATTCTGATAAAGGAAATAACTTATGGTAATGAATATAAAAACCAAAGAAGAATCATGTACTGAATTTTTCTCAACTACTTTACAACAAAATTAACAAGTATACTTTTCCATGAACCTCCTGAACAGCATCCTGAAGAAAACATGTTTCCCTCCAACACGATTCAACGCAGCAAAGAGCTGTCCGAGGAAACTGCGCAATGGATATTAATTGATGAATGTCATTTTTGTACTTGAGTGTCATTGAAATAAAGATTGGTTTTATAGTTGTTAGAGCAGTTTCTTTGCCCATTTTACTACTATAATGTAAGATCGTTATCATAAAAAATAGAATATTTCATAAATAATCATGTTTCCCTTATAAGTGAGCCTACTTGTGCTTCGTAATTTATATGAAGATCGAACTGCATCTTGAGTGACTGACTATAACTTTCTATAACAATCACCTTTTCTGCCAATCTATGATAAATGAATATTAGTTGTCAGAAAAATCTTTTAACAATGCAGTGTCTGAATGCAAATTGCAAGGTTTATTCAAGTAAATTTTATATCGGACTGCAAATCTTTAGGTAATATTTTTAATACTGTCTTCTATATCATATGCGTAGGGACATGAAGGGTGAATGTTGATTAGATATCTTTTGGATGATTTTTTTGCTTATTTAAGGTATGAGTGACTTGCTCCAAACGCTACCCTAAACAACATGCAACAGTTATGTGTGAAGAGAACATTGCACAGAAATGTTTCAAAATACCACAGATTGTTCAGCAATAAAAAGAAACATACCTCAGCTCCCACTCTTTAGATTTAAAAACCTATTCCCACACGCCCAGAATACGAGACCAGGATCTTCACATCAACAGCAGGGCAGAACCGTCATTAGATCACAGACCAGGAACATCACAAGAATTGATAGAAATTTAAAGAGACAGTCCATTAACTTAAGATTCCAAACAAATCATATTTGAAACAGATAATCTTGAAGAAATGTGTACAGAAAATAGGTACGAACTTCTTACTTTGATATGATGCTAGTCTTAGTTTTCAATTTTGGGAACATTGGGAGGCATAAAGAATTGATTAATATGAATTTTTTAATGCCTTGTCTTCAATCATGTAGGTACGTCTGGGATGAAGGGAAGGAAAAGGTGGTCTTCAGAAGCATCTGAGGTTTATGTTATTATTTACACAACACTAAGCAATTAGGAGGCAAAGTAGTGCAGAGATAAAAAAGGCATAAGATAATTAGCATTATGAAAACATTAGTAAGAGTCTCATTTTCATGAAATACACATTAATTATAATAGATATTTTGAAACATAAGAGATGTCTAATATAGTTTCTTAAATATGATTACCAAAATCATTATATTACGAAAAGAAAGAAAGAAAAATAAAACATGGAATCTCCCTAAAGAGCGAATTTCACGCGCGACATTTCTCTTCTCTCCCACATGTTTACATGATAACGGTGGTGATAGAATAGTGAGTACGACAGTTTTTACTGAACATTATTGTCGCGCCGTCTGGCAGCGGAGAGTGTCGTCTTCGGTACGGACACGGTGGATTAGGATTAAACTAAAGACGGTATTAAGAGTTAGGGACGCTACGGAAGACGCCCTTATAATGCACCTTTAGACCAGGGACACGTTAATCCCACCGATCATGTACTGTTACGTCACGTGTCCGTCATGAACTTCATGGGTGCCATCGCTCGAGTTGACATTCAGAGTTATTTTCGGCAATAACATCGATCGTCTTAGAATTTCTATACGTAGTGTTTATTATGAAAATGAAATTGTATATATTTACACAAATGATCAAATATTCTGATAAAGGAAATAACTTATGGTAATGAATATAAAAACCAAAGAAGAATTATGTACTGAATTTTTCTCAACTACTTTACAACAAAATTAACAAGCATACTTTTCCATGAACCTCCTGAACAGCATCCTGTAGAAAACATGTTTCCCTCCAACACGATTCAACGCAGCAAAGAGCTGTCCGAGGAAACTGCGCAATGGATATTAATTGATGAATGTCATTTTTGTACTTGAGTGTCATTGAAATAAAGATTGGTTTTATAGTTGTTAGAGCAGTTTCTTTGCCCATTTTACTACTATAATGTAAGATCGTTATCATGAAAAAAAAATATTTCATAAATAATCATGTTTCCCTTATAAATATGATTACCAAAAATATGACATTACGAAAAGAAAGAAAGAAAAATAAAACATGGAATCTCCCTAAAGAGCGAATTTCACGCGCGACATTTCTCTTCTCTCCCACATGTTTACATGATAACGGTGGTGATAGAATAGTGAGTACGACAGTTTTTTACTGAACATTATTGTTCGCCGGAGAGTGTCTCGGTACGGACACGGTGGATTAGGATTAAACTAAAGACGGTATCAAGAGTTAGGGACGCTACAGAAGACGCCCTTGATGTGTTTACTGTGCAATTAACTTATTTGAAAAGAAAATAGTGAATAGTGATGATAATAATAACACTGATAATAACAATAATAATGATAGTAAAGATGAGAAAAGTAATTATAATAATGGTAATAAAAGTTATAGTAAATATAATTCTAATGATATTGATAATTTATTATTATTGCATATTATTATCATCATCATCACTATTATTATTATATTATTACTATTAGTATTTGTATATTTATATATCGTTATCTATCATCATCATATTTCTTCATCATCACTGATTGATATCACGGATATTATTATATCATTTATAAATCATTATCATCACATCAATTGTTATTATAATCGTTAGTATTGTATTTATTAGTATGTTAACATTATTATCCATCATTGTTATTACACTGTTATCATTATTATGATTATGCATTACTGTTGTTATTGCTGTTGCTACTGTTGGTATCATTATTATTATCATCTTTATTCGCCATTATTGTATCGTTATTATCAGTATTTATTACTATCAATTCATTATCGTTAATATAATCATTATTATTAGGCATGCATTGCTATTATATCATTATCATCATTATCATATATCATTATCATTATTATATTATCATTATATTATCATTATATTATATTATTTATTATTATTGTTATTGCTATTAATGATTATTATTATTTATTATTATTATCATTGTTATCATTATCATAATCATCAGTATCATTATTGTTATTTTATTATTATTCATTATTATTATTATCAATTATTTTTTGGTTGTTATCCTTATCATTATGATTATGATCATCATTGTTATTCTCATTCTTGTTATTATCATTATCTTTCTTTTCATTCTAATCATTATCATCATCTTTTATTCTATTACTATCATTATTATTGTTATCATCATTATTATTACTATTATTTTTGTTATTATAATTCTTGTTATTATTATTAATATTATTATCATTAACATCATTATCATTGTTATCATTACCACAATCATTACTATCATCATATAACATCATCATTGAAGAATCATTCTCTGCAAATGTTGGAATTGATAAAGTTATTCCAAGTATTATTTAAACTTTAAAAACCTTCGTAAAAATCCTCATCATAATCTTTTCAGATATATCAGTCGTGAAATTTATTATCGCATACACAGTAAATGCCTTATAAGCATAACGTTATAAATGGTTAAAATTCAGATAAAAGATTCGGGTATTACATCATACAAAATTCTGAATACCAGACAGAAAATAATCTCTCGAAAAATACACGTGGGAAATGATGAAGCAGATTCATTCCAACCTCAATAATTCATAAGAGCATTAAGGATTTTAACAGGTTAACAAATGCCGGGAAGTTTGCATACATTTATGTAAAAGAGTTCTCTTCATGTAATTGCACTAATTCAAATTCGTACAGCACAGAAATTATTATTATGTTGCATCCCGTTACATTATCTTTTTGATTTCCTTATCTAAAGCATGATAACATTCCTTTATATACATCTCATGATCGTCTTTAACAAGAATGAAATTGAAGTGAATATCAAAGAACTATGTTATGTAATGAATATTGTTTAACATAAAACTGTGCGAAAAGTATACACAAACGCACGTCTACAGTTACATTAATTATATATTCCTTGTCACCAGAAAGTACAAATCTTGCAATACAATGTCCAGCGTTTTTTATTCAAAATAATTTCACACTTCAGTAATACATCGTAATGACATAACCCTAAACTTTTTTATCAGGAAAGATAAACGAAAGAAAAGGTACTGTGTGAGCGAAGTGCGGATTAGCAGCAGTTGGCAAGCGGCGCAGGTAGGTCGCAGCGCCGTGCACCGTGGTGGTGACTTCGATGTGGACGCCGTCAGACGATGCAGAGAGCGGTAGGCAGACTGCTGCTACATCTTCCTTCGTGTGCGCCTAGGTACTGAAGTGAAATTGTGTATTTAGTTAACAGATACTATGATTAGAAGGTTGTGACTTGATATGGTAGGCTATAGGTGTTGGCCATAGCACTTTATGTAGTTCAGGATAATACTCGTTGTGTTGACAAATGTTTTATTTCATTTGTTTACTTACATGTCATAAGTTTTCCATATCAGTTATATTATTCTTTGTTTTATTCAAACGTACACGTGCTGACCCAAGCGGTACAAGTAAAATATAATTTTGGAAATCAGCTGTACTTTCAATTGCTGTTAGAAATAAACAATAACACGTGCGCTCATGTTTACAGCCGACGATAACGCGACTTCGAGATTGCAACATATGATCGCGAATAAAGTAATTGTTGATTTATTATTTTACGAAGAAAATGAGAATATCCACCCAAATTACATAACAAAATGTGTGTTGGAATATTTTCTTAGGAATGTATTGGCTGTTACCGTCAGTTTTATTGAAGCTGAATGGTAATGCAGGTAATCTTAGGATATGGTACGAGTTTCCAGTCAGATAATTGTGTTTTTATGTTTTCTTATGCAGTAAACAAATTGTAATTTGAAAGTCATAATTTGTTAAGAACATAACCACATGTGGCTGACTTTTGACCCCTAATTGGCCATAAATAAGTTGGCTTAGTAAAAGGAGTGCTGTATTCTATGGTATCTTATTTTTCATAGAAGCCATGATCCTAGGACTTTCCCTGTTCATTTGGTGTTGCATGCCTTCTGACACCTGTGTGCTGAAACAAGTTATAATAATCTTTTTTGAAATTACGGAGATTTGATCAGTATGATTTACTTCAGTCAATTCCTTTGAGTTATTTAATCATCAGTTATTTCCTGTATTCTTTGGTTTTCAGATTTCATAGTTAACCCGCATAAGAATTGGAAAGAAGAAATATTGTGGTCTAATTTTTACAAAATGTACACTAGTTTTTATAATATGCTGAGATGTCTATGATTTGTCTATAAGAATAAATTGTATGTAGTTTAACCCCTAAAGGACAATATAGGGTTATTCCCATACTCAGGCAAAAGTAACAAATGTTGCTTTACTTGCTAGTCATTTTATTTGTTTATTAGAGAATTTTGGATATTTGCCGTCTGCCCTGATGTATATGAACATTACTGTTGCTCTGAACCTTTTAGGTATATACAGGTTAACAACACTAATGATGATGTTTTTTTATTGTCACCTAGAATAACTTTTAGGGATTGAATATATAAAGTTTTTAAGAATATAATGGAACCAATTACATTTCACCTTCAATCACAGCAGTAGACGTACACTGTTTGTGTATGGACCTGGATTTTATTTTTTTCTTTCACGTATCAAAAATTTCAATTTGTGGAAAGCACTGTCATTAGAAACAGCTTGCATCCTGCTAAGGGGAGCTCAGAGAACCACAAGATGACTTGATGGGACACAAAGTGCTATTTCAAAGTCATGAGAAAAGATTTATGTATATTAGCTCCATTCCAAAGCTTCCAAGATTTTGAAATTTTTGTTTTAATCTCTGATTTTCTCCATAAACTTTTCAAATACCTGATTCATTAATTATTTATATTTTACATCCAAAGGCAACAAGCCTAGTAAGAATCATAACCCAGAACAAATAGAGAAAACACTTTGTCTTATAGGGCAGTCTGATGACACACACCTTGTGAAAAAAGGCTATGATCTTGTCCTAAAGACAGGATAATGTGCCAGTTTAAGAGTTATGGTTATATTGTGGCCCCCAAAAGTTGGCAATTATGGAAGGGAGTTTTGAATAGGTAGGGGTTAGATTTTTTTTTTTTTTTTTTGGGTGACTGTATGTTCATTTGTATTAGTGGTAATATTTGTCATCACATATCATGTTTGTTTTATACAGTGCTTAAGAAAGTATCATATTTGTTTTTACTCTGGTAAAATTTTCTTAAGACACTATAAATCTTATTACCAGCTGTGTGAAAAATGGCTCCGGGAAGTACTTGGATGACAGATTATGCTGAAGATGTACTGGCATGGATGCACACTAAGGAACTCCAACACATGGCTTACAATGGGAATTCTCCACAGGTTTGTTATCCATTATCTTTTTTTATATTTTATTTGTTTTATATTGTGAAAATCTCCAGCCTTGTTCTTCTTTACCATCTTTTGATTATCTCTTTTCTCCTGTCTCTTTACTTTGTGCCCCTGGCTTTGCATTTCCACTTAAATCCCATGTCCTCTCACCCACTTCCTCCACCTCTTTTCTTTTTCTACAATCTTTCTTTTCATGTTTTCTTCCTTAACTCCTCTTTCCTGTCCCTTTTCTTTCTCCCCCCCTTTCCCCTTCCCCTCACTTTCTCATTGCTACTGCTTTCATTTCCCTCATGTCTCTACTGTCCTTTCCACTTCCCTCCATTCCTTTCCCTATCCCTCTCTTCTTTCCTTCCTCCCCCTTTCCCTCCTCTTCCTTCCTTCCTTCCCCCTTCCCCTTCCTCCCTTCCCTCCCTTCCCTCCTCCCTTCCCCTCCCTCCTCCCTCCTCTCCTTCCTTTCCTTCCTTCCTTCCTTCCTTCCTTCCTTCCTTCCTTCCTTCCTTCCTTCCTCCTTCCTTCCTTCCTTCCTTCCTTCCTTCCTTCCTTCCTTCCTTCCTTCCTTCCTTCCTTCCTTCCTTCTTTCCCTCCCTCCCTTCCTCCCTATTTTCTTTGTGTTTAGGAGAGTATTCAAAGAATGCAAAATTTGTAAGGGTTAGGATGACCTAAAAATCAAATAGCCTGCCTAAACTAGCTAGATGCCATTGCCATTATAGTAGGATACATCACTTAATCTTCTCATTTAAAGGTATTTTTTTTATTGCAGCTGGCAATGCGAGGAGCTCTGGTAGAATTTTTACGCATAGTCAGCGAGCGCTTGAAATTGAGTGTTGCAACAACTCATCTGTCAGTGTACCTTCTTGATAGATTCATGGATGCACATCACATATCTGACAACCAATTACGTCTTACTGCTCTCACTGCTATATTGTTAGCAGGTATTTTTTTCTTTCTTTCCTTTTTGAATTCCACAAATGGTTGGATGTAGAGAGTAGAAAAATACCAGTTGGCTATATTAAAGTATTGTCATTCCTTATTTATGATTTTTTTCAGCAAAATTTGAAGAAAAGGACATGAATGTGCCAAGAATTCCAGAGCTAAATGCATTTGCCAATAGCAGATATAGCATAGCTATCTTTAACTCAATGGAAGCATTTATGTTGACATTTTTTAACTGGAGCATAGGTATGTCTTTGCTCTTTATTACCATCACATTTGAGAAACATTATACCTTCATTGGCTTTCATTCACTATTATAATCTATTTCAGATTTCTTAGGACATAAAATGTTAGAGAAGCATTGTATGCAATAGCCTTCATTTTGTTGTAAATATTTTATTTTAAAAAACTTACCCGTATATTTTGTTATTGGTTGCAAAAATGTATTTATATGTATTTGGCTTTATTATGACCATTTCATTTTCCCCAACAATTGTGTTGATACTACTAGGTATTTAATAGAAAATTAGAATATTGAGATGCTTCTTGTAAGTGGTATATATTGAAATATAATTATGTCCAATATCTTACCCAGGAACAGTTACGGTTGCCCACTTTGCTGAATTTTATTTAATGCGTGGAGTGACTGCTGGAGATACAATGGAAGGAGCCACACTCGCTGAACCTGCTCTGGCAAGACAGTCGCTTTGGAAAGCAACTGCTCATTTTCTTGATATATCCCTGCAAGGTAATAGTTGTAGTTTATATTACTACTTCATGTATTTAAGTTCATGAATGCAGACAGTGAGTATATGTTTGGCTTAGTTATTTTCTGGTTATCAGTTCCAGTCACTGCTTCAGCAGTTTTCTCTCAAAAGGATTGATTAGTGTATCAAAATAGTCTTATATATAGGATGATAGATTTACTCACAAAAAAGTTAAGAGCTTATGCACATAATGACTATTTTGGTATACATTAACCTGTATGCTACAAGTTCCCCAAAAAGGGCAAAGATTCATAATGATGCCAGGAGGTTTTGATGGGCCAATATCCCTAAGAAAAGAGACAATTTATGAATATAGATATGTTTCTGTAGACCAACAGGCTCTGTAAAGGCCTGTCCACACAAACAGCATGATTGGCAGCCACATTAGTGGGCAATTGTTGTTTATCAAGTAAATAATCCACCCATGATGTGCCCACCAATCATACCTGCTTGTGTAAAAAGGCCTTGGGGTATTACTCCAGCTGAAGGTTGGAGGTCACCCAAAATGCCCTGAGCCAATCAGCCATCTACCTGATTGAAATAATTAGAATAAATATGGTTTACCACAATAAACATGTTTTGTGTAGTGTTTTTCTTTTACTAAGCATCATTGTATTCAACAGCTTAAAACAAATGTTTTTGCTCAAATTGTTATACTTAGATTTTTGTAGTATGGAGAATTTAAGATTTTATTTTAATGACTTTTGCCATGTTTCATGTAGTGTGCTTGTATAGAATTGCACTTCAGGTTATTAGGTCACATATTAGTTTTGATATACCTGTAATTATGTTTTAATGTTAAAAATGTAGTTGTACAGTTGTTTGCTACTTCATTATCTGTTTTTCAGTGTATCAACAATCCTGTTTTTTTATTGACCGTGGTGAGTTATGGTTTCTTAACATCTTGATACTAGTATGCTTATATGTATATGTATATATGCACAGATGTATGTCTGCCTCGTAACTGAGGAGAGTGTGTTCATAATAACAAGTACTTTTGGAGGATTTTCATTTTATTTTCTTGCATTGTATATCCCAATTTCAAAAGTAAAAGGAAAAAATTCTAATAATTTGTATTGACATAATTCTGTGTCTTTTTTTTTATACCAAGAGCCGTTAGAACATTTACTGGGAAGCATAATTTCTTTAATAGAATTTTGTAAATATGTGAATTTATAATTTGTTTAGCAGGAATAAACCACTTTGTAAGGAGAAATTTGTATTTTTGTCTATTTTTACAATATTTTTCAGACCAGGTTTTCCTTCAGTGGCGTTGCTCACAGGTGGCAGCTGCTTGCGTTGCATGCGGTCGCTTGTGCTGCCATTTGCTACCAACATGGCCAGTATCACTCCAAGCAACAACTGGGTACCACCTACAGACCCTCTCACAGCTTATGGATCTCTTGTTTAGGTCAGTTATTCCTGAAAGTGTTTTGTTTGTTCATGTTAATTTTAAGTTTCTATCATCCAACTTATTTCTCACCATAAATGTCAAATGCTTTGTATATATATACTATGTAATAACACATGGATTAGAGGCTCCCTGTAGCTGTGGTACACTTATTTTTGTTTTGGTTAATGTAGGCCACATATAGTAAAATAACTTCCTTTTCCTTTGTGATTTTATCCTTAGCCTTCCTCTTTATAAGTCTGAATGTTCCTAAAAAACTAATCTTACTTTCCCCTTTATTTATTTCATTTTCTTTTTCTCCCCCATCTAAAACTTTCTACATTTATTTCAGATGTAGAAACCTGTCTCTTGAGAAATATAACTCTTTCCTCATGCTAGAATTATTTTTGTTCAACAACAAATCACATTGAAAGATCTTCGTAATGTAGCTGCCAACAATTTTGAATACATTCATAGAAATTTTTCTTTATCCATTAGTGTACAGTTGAGATCTATTGGAACATGCTTAATATGTTTGTTAATAGCAAGTGCTTCTAATTTCTCTAATTCTTTTTTACTTTTTTGATGACTTTCTTGGTGATACACCAAAAGGCCAATATTGATAGACTACTTTGTTGACAACTATGTGTCAAAAGCCAATTTATGGTATTTATTGCATTTATACCATATTGAGTTTTTTATATTTAGACTTGACAGTTCTTTGTATTTTTATTTTCCTGTCTTCTTTCCCTGAATAGGCTGTATGAGAGTGAAGACAAAGCTAGTGTTTGCAGCACTCCTGATTCAGGGTATGGCAGTCGGTGCTCCAGCGTCCAAGGTTCACCCGTTTCTCATAGATTAGGGGAAGTATAGGTAAAATGCATTCCTTTCCTTTCCACTACAAACTGAAGTGGACAAAATGTTCAAAAGAAAGAATTTATTTACATGTGCCTTTATAAACCAACAATATATTGCATGTTCCCTACACCATTTCATGCACTTGAAGTCATTGATATACTTTGTTTATGTTTATGGTGTCTGGATCATGGCCAACTCGAGATTAGGGTTGTTTGTTGTCTTTCAAAATTAGAATCTATTATTTTTAGGTGGAAGGCACATAACTGTTGGATATGGTTTCCTCCTTTCTGTGATATATTTGTTGCCAGAAATGTCGGTGGCTAAATTTTGCAATATTACTTTGCTAATTTTGATATGTGTTAAAAAGGGAAATACCCATTTCTATGATATCTGATTATAGTTAAGGTGTAATATATAATGGATTGTCTTAAGTTATTGGGTGTGGAGCATGTGTTTGAAGTATGAGAAAGTTGTGATCTGCTTTGAAGCATTTGATTCCGTTTCTGTTTTTTAACCAAACATTTGTCCTCTTGCTGCTTTATTGCTGGGACTTTTTGGTGCTAAATATGACTAATTAGAAGTCAAAGTATTGTGGAGGGAATGTAAATATTTACATCCAAATTTAAATATTCCAGTTGTTTCTTCTTTTGTAACCATGATATCTTTAATGTATTACACTGTTATGTATGGAAACTGTACTCACCAATTGTAATCAATTCAGGGTAAAAATATACCCCAATTTGTATTGTACTAGGTGATGATAGCTTTATTAAAGAAAAAAAAAAGTTATAAAGATAGTGAGTCAAAATGGAATATCTCAGTCAAGTTCAAATTTGTATTACCCATATTTCATTTCATTAACATTCTATTATTTTAACCATGATGAAATTTCCCAGTGCAGGAAGTCTGGAGTAAGTTTGATTTCTTTGCATATAGAACTGGTGAGCATTCTGAATTTACCCATACATATTTGCTTAGTTTTATAGGTACAAATGTAAATTATTTTATTACACCACTACTTCTAATGGGAACAGATAAGGTGTCTGATGGTAATATTGGTAGAATTGGTGCTATTTGCAATTATGTGTTGTGCATTAGCAAGACACGTAAACTTTCGAACCTCAAAGGTAGACTTGAACTACTTTAATTTTCCTCGTGTGTATATCATTTATGATATTCATCAGCTACAGTAAGTGATTACGGTCTGTGATATGTATTTAAAGAATTTTTGCTTTGTGTTAGTTGGTATTTGTATTAGAAGTTGCACAATAAGTTTACCATAATTTTGTTAGGGTTATTTTTCATTATCCAATGTAAATAAAAGTTAAAATTTCTTTCTGTGTTCTAGTCAAAGTTCTAGTAAGAGTATTTTTTGGTTAACAGATGTTTTGCTTTTCTGTGATACACATTTTGTTTTTTTGTTGTGTAATTGTGTGACTATGGCTCAGATGAGCCTTTCAGTAAATGTTTTCATCATGCATATTTTTATTAATCATAATTTTTTTCTACCCCCTCAGTGGTATTGAAAACAATTGGTTTACAAGATGTGTGGCAATATTTTCATTCCAGAAAAGAATATTAGTGAATATGGGTTAACTTTAATTTTGATACGGAAAAAGGCTTGAATGAGAATAAATACGTTCACAGCACAAGATGGATTCAACTGGTACCAGTTATATTCTTGTCACAAAAAACATGCATTTCTGACTATACAATTGAAACTGACAAATACAGACCTTGCACTGTGGTGTTCATTCTCATTCATATTCCTAAACTTGTTATTGCATCAAAATGAAATTCAATACATTGTAATAGCTTTTTAAAAATCTATATATTTTGTGCCACAGTGGGATCCAAGAGGGCAATTTGAAAGCACCATGGATCAAAGACCAGATATACCATATTGATTACTTCACTGGTGGTATTCCAAGTATCTCTTAATTTGATTGTTGCCAATCACTTTGTGATATCATGTTATGATCCACTAGGTGAATTATAATTGAGAACAAGGAAGTAGATCATTACACAGCTTTTACCTTGGTACCAGGGTAACAAGGAATGAAGAATAGTGCACATCTCATACTGCCTCTGAACTGCAGTCTAGTCCTTGACTGGCCTGGTATTCTCAGGAACTCTACTTCTGTAAATGTATAGGTATCTTTAGCAGGGTATAGACTAGACAGTTTATTTGGTTGATATTCTTTATCCTAAGTTTAATGTTGAGGCTAGATTAAGTCTTACATGTTTAGAATTGCAAGGTTAACTTAATAAAAACTTGTTTTATTTAGAAAAAAGGTACTTCTATGTGGTTAATAGGTTTCCTATTGAAGTCAAGTTTCTGCAACATAAACCTCTAAGGTACCTAGCATTGTATTCAAGATTGTGATAGTGATAGTGTAGTGTTAGACTTTGGGGTGAAGCCCAAGGTAAGGAAAGGTCATACAACACTGATACAGTATTGAGGCAAAAAAAGTTAAAAATGAGTTAATGATTAGGTTAAAATATTTGATGTCAGTTTGTGATGATTAAGTTTGTGTTTTTTGTCAGTCTGTAGAGTGCTGTAGGTTAGTATGGTAGTAAAATGGTAAAAAGGGAATAGCAAACAAGAGTACAAAGGTTGTTCAGGGCTGACAGTCAGCATTTGAATGTTGACAAAAGGGAATGAAGATAAAAAAAAAAACAAAAAAAACAAGTCCAAAGTAGGGGTGATCCCTACATTGGGTCTCAGTCTCTCTTAAGCTGCCCTCCCTCCCATGACAAGAAGCAAGGAATTGGGAAGAGGGTGAAGTCGAGTAATGATCTTTTAATTATAAAGAAAACTATTTTTACTAGCTTCAAAGTATCCTAGTTTACTTTTGCAGTACTGTAGATGGTACTTTTATCAAGGAAACCATTTATTATCAAAATTTGTCTGATATTTGGTTATGAACTTGTAGATAATAGGACTGATTTATCAACTATCAAATGCTTCCTAAGTTAACCTTGTTTTCTTTTTTGTAAATATTTATATTAAAACCATTTTTAAAAAAACATTAAAACTAGATGGGTAAATGTAAACAAAACACCAAATAAATTTGTTTCAATTTAATATATAAAGTTTACAAAATGACTAAGAGATATAAATGTTAATCTCTCACTTGCATTTTGCCATTCATCCAAGTAAACTTGTTTAAATGGAAAAAAAATCTTGGTAACTCTTACCATAAACTGTACTTAGGGTTTTTTCCTTCTTTGGTTAGAGCATAACCACAAAACACATCAACTGAATTTTTTCTTACAATTTGAAGAGAACAGTGAAGAATAATGAAGCCTGCAAAACAGTTTGAGCAAACCAAATGGGATGTGAATAGGATAATGTGGTTACTTCCTTAGGGAACCAGCCTTTCCATAAAATGCTACATCTGCTTACGATGAATGTAAAAAATGCAAAACCTATCTTTTGGAAAGTTTACAATTCAATTTATTTTGACATAGAAATTATAATTTTATCTTCAATTATAGTGTGGTCCTTAAGATTTAAAGTAACCACTTTCCATACTTGGGTGCAGATAACTTGCTGGATTTATTCTAAACGAGAGTAAACTCGCTTGCAGACAACGTCATCAACCTTGCACTCCTGAAAATGAAGATTTTATATAGATTAGCAATAATTATAATATAATTTATTGCAACCACCTTATCAAAGTTATTCCATAAACTTGTAATCCATGATTAATTATTACCATATTTGAAATCTTACCATTAACATCTTGTCGTCGGTGAATTCTCGGAGAAGCTCAGAATCCTTCTCTTTCTTCTCCTTGTCTCCAACTTGCTTGTGAACTAGCTTATTGCCATCCAAAGTAATGGTTGACTGAAAAATATATTTGAATAAATACACAACAAAAGGCATTTGAAGATATATAAACTATGTACAATATATATTAGCACTTGCACAACAGATACAGTGGACATACATAGAAAATCTTCAACATATCTCAAAATGCAATTGATGTTTAATTGGATTTCGAAATGCAATTGATGTTTAATTGGATTTTAAAATTACTGTACAAATTCTCTATACAAATATAATGAAAGGTACAAGAACGAACACATGAGAATACAGGCAATAGTTTTCTTAAAATGTTCAAATCTGATATCTGAAGACAAATATATAATAAAATAATTTCGAGCTGTTTGAGATTACTCTTATTCAAATCCATGTGAAAATTGGTAGTTAGTATTTAAATTTCATGAAGGATAAATTCTGTGCCAGTCCTTCAACTGTAAATATAATTTTATCCAAAAACGAAATTTGTATAGCTGGCTTTCTAATAGACTTAATCATTAATCAAATTCATCTACAACACTAATTTCTAGCTGTCAATTGTGACATTCAGAAATGTAACTATATTTAACATCTTTAAACAACAAATACATCTCGATTAACTACTGCAAGTAAAACATAACTCAAAAAGAACCTGCATGTGCACCTCACCTTTACAACGCGGCCATCAGCTGTGGTCTCTTCAAATTCCTCCCCCAACTTGAACTTGATCTCTGTGGTCTTGAAAGTGGTGGTCGTCTTCATTGTGTAGGTATCGCCGTCCTTGGTGATCTCGACGGTGGGGGTCGCAGCGTTACCCATCTTGCGCATCACCAAGCCAACACCTGAGAATGGATGTCAGTGTTAGCATACTTTGAGCTGTTAAGAGAGACCGATTTTACAATAAAATGGTTGATTACCTTTAAATGTTCATACATACACATATCATCAAGTGTAAAAGGCTATATACACCATACATTTTCCTCCAATTCGTTTTTTAACCGAATTCCATGTTCAGTAAAAAAAAAACTTCCCAGCCTATTTGATGCTGAAAATTTTAAAATATACACAAACCCAAGACCCTGACTACACGTGTTTTCTGGGGAAAAGAGCAGGCGTTCCCACATTTGCTCTTTCGAATGCAAAAGACGAGTTGGGGCGCTGCTAACTAGACAGCATTGACAAATGTCCAATTCCCTTCATATTGCAGTCCTTACATCGCTATTCAAGATCGTCATTGAGGAAACGCCATAGTTGAGCGAGTTCTGAGAACTAGTTATTTCTAGAATGATCCGGTGCAAGGACGTTTGCAAACATGAAGAGGTGCAACTGTTAAAATACAATTCCTCTTAAAATCGTTCCAGTACAGCAAAAACATATATGGTCAGGGTCACGTTTTGCAAAGAATGTGTTGGGCAAGCGTAGCTTTTAGAGGGTCTGTATTGCTTCTCCAGTGTTTCGCACGACCGAACTTGACCTTCGTTTTATCAATGTCCTACTGGTCATTGGTAAACTGTTCAATCTCAAGTTAATAACCAATCGCAAATATTTAGTGGTAGAAAACGAAACAAAGCACAAGCGAGATTTATTCTTTAAGGAGAGGACATAAATGAGCGAGTAAGCATGCATTTTCGTGAATAGGCGAGTGAAACTGACAAATATTGAATGAATAGCAAACCAATTAAAATAGGGTCGGTCGAAAGGGGTACTGTTGATCCTGTACCGCTTAGCTTAAACAATAGGAAGGTTTTAAAAATTTAATTCATAAACACTGCCCAGTAGACAAAAACGCAACATTTCACTAAAGAAGCTTCGTCTTAATTAACTATTCACATGATTCGACAGTTACAAATGTCTCAATATTGATCCAACCACGTAGGGACAGTTGGACGGCAGTTGTGAGACTTCCCACGGGTATATGCAGAGCAAGTACGTCGTACTTAAGGCCACTTAAAATCCTTCATTTACTCTCATGCAAACATACATACCAAATGACACTATTTTTCATATTTACGTACAGTACATACATACTGTTCATACTATACATATATACTATACGTACTGCAGTGTTCTCATTTCCATACAATAGAATCCAAAATTTCTGGCAAAGTTTAACGCCTATATAGAATAATCTTTTCATTTAAATACAAAAGGTACATCGCAAGCATCACAGTAATACATAATTCTGCATAACATAAGAGTACTACCAAATATCCCTGTACAGTGCGAGCTAAATCCCTTCCCCTCATGATATAAATATGAAAATAAAATCTTATCTTAGACTAATTTATTTGCTAGTTTAGACACACATACATTAAAAATATAAAAATATAATTGTAAACACATGTAAATTCACCAATAAAACTGAAATACTAAAAGTATTGCAAAATCTGAAATTAACTCATACTAAATCTGAGTGGTATTTCATGCGTTTGGGAAAATCTATACATCTGTGCTCCCTTTCATACCGCTCTTGTAAGACAACCTCACTACACCTGCGCCATCTGCCCGCCCCCCCAACCCCCGTAAATCAATACCAGAGCCCGCATCTTCACCCTCTCCTGTATATCTATGGCTAACTTTTCCCCCAAATAAGTTTATCAAGCTGTTGGCACGTATGGCCATTGTTCTACATACACAGGTTTGAAAGCTGCCTTTTCAGAGACCCTTGTCTATTCCAATACGAATTATTTTACTATTTTATCCATCTATGAACGGGCGTCATCCCTATCCCACCATATAAATATAACCGCTCGCAATGACGCAAATCGCTGTACTACATCTCCTGGCAGGCCAACCAGGTGAGTCGAGCCAACTGACGACGACCCAGTCACTGCACATTCGCTACCACCTGACTGTCCAGTATTAATAATAAGGAATAATTAAAGCAAATGCAACGGTTATATTCCATAAATGCTGCCACCCTATTGCATGGTTGGTTCCGAATTTGTTATGAAAGACAAGCAAGGTTTGGGTTTGAAATCAATACGTCGACACCACTCATGTAAGGAATAATATATTACTAGGACATTTTCAAGCAGGCAAAAAAAAAAAAAGTCAATCCTTTCAACTTCAAAATTCTAGATAAATGTCGGGATTTTTTCCTCGTTTTTTTTCAAGGAGCTGCGTTATCTTATCTAGACTTCTCGGCTGCATCCAAGTTTTCAAGGAGGCTGTTCTAGCTAAACATCTTGACATTAAATTGCACAAAATTAATTTCTCGTACAACAGTTACTGTACTGTCACCCTTCTCTAATTCTATTCCACACCAACCAAACTTTAAACGAAATCTCAAACTTTAAAAAATGGAAACGCATTACAAACGCACTACATAAATCAGTAAAAGTTGATCAAACTCGCACAAGTCAGTCTCGGACCTAACAGGCTCGGAAGCAAGCACAGCTGCTAGACCATGAACTCTGGACAGTGCACAAGAAACTAAAACGTAAGGTACGTTTTCAAAGTATCCCGTTGATGAATAGAAAAGAAATAAGGACCCGGAAATGGCGCTGCCACATCTACGTATTACATATCTACCAAGAAAAGCCGGGCATATGTAGAGCAGTCCAAGATAAAATGGGGTTTCTTCGTGGAGGCTAAGCGATGGCATGTGCAAAGGGTTGGAAAAGAGAAACCAAGAAAGAAAAGGAAAAAGAGAAAGAGAAAGAGAAAGAGGGAGAGAGAAAGGTAGGGCGTGGTGAAACTAGGGAAGGAGAGAGGAGAAGGGAGGAGGGAGGGAAAGGGAGGAGGGAGGGAGGAAGGGGAGGAGGAGGGAGGAAGGGGGAAGGGAGGGAGGAAGGAAGGGAGGGGAGGAGGAAGGGGAGGAGGGAGGGAGGGAGGAAGGGGAGGAGGGAGGGAGGAAAGGAGGAGGGAGGAGGGAGGGGGAGGGAGGGACTAGGGAGGAGGAAGGGGAGCGAAACTAGGGAAGGAGGGAAGGAGGGAAGGAGGGAGAAAGGGAAGGAGGGAGGGAGAGGGAAACTAGGGATAGGCGAGGCGAAACGCGAGGCGAAACTTAGGGGGAAGGTAGGGAAGGAGGGAGGGTAGGGAAGGAGGGAGGGAGGGGAAGGACGAGGCGAAACTAGGCGAGGCGAAACTAGGGAAGGAGCGAGGCGAAACCTAGGGAGGAAGGGTGTAAAGAAGGGGGGCGAAACGAATACGGGCAAGAGAGGTCGAGTAGGGAGGGAGAAAGCAAGAGGGAGAGGGGGCGGAACGATGAGAAAAAAGGAAGACATGCTATAGTTTACTATCACTGCGCGGCTGCATTCCTTGCCAGTATCAGTAAAGGAAATCCTTCGGAGATTCGGCCTCTAAAAGAAGCAGAAGTTGCATGCAAGTTATCATCCTCTCTCCCGCCCGCTTCTCATGGCTCTGATCTTGAAGAATGGAAGTGGTATTAGTCAAAATGGCTTGTGTCTACACGTTTACCAAACGCCTAAATATTTGAAGTTTGGTAATATTTAACAGGGGAGCAAAGAATAAGAGAAAAAGAATGGAGGAATATGGGGGGGAGGGGAGAAAACGGGCAGTGGAAAAAAAATGTGAGCGGACGTTCACTGCATACAGCCAACGTCATATGATGCAACCGCGTTTAAGTGACAATGCCCATGGCCGGTTAGTGTCACACGATACCCAGAATATAAAAGACTCCATTAAGGCCACCACTTTTCGCCAGGGCCAAGTGAACATAAAATCCACAAAGACGATAAAAATGTAGAGAAAAATTTAAGAAACGCAATATGGCGACTCACTCCCCCCCCCCCCTTCCCCCGCTCATTAAAAGGACATGAGTACATGATTACAACACCGCCCCGTGGCCTTTGGTAACGAGCCCTACTGTTGCCGGCCCCACAGCCGCGACCGCCATCCTCTATTACTAAGCTCGGCAAGAATGCCCATGTGTTTTTGAAATCATGATCTCCCCCGACGTCTTAGATACGTCCTTTAAGTCGAGTATCCTATGCGAGTCTATGTAATCGGGGGCGGTCTTGAATTTACACTAGTTAACCTCGTTTATTACAGGAATACGCTCTTAAACAGTTCGTGGGTTGTGCATTTACGCGAGAAATGGGGAGTGCATATGCCAACTAACATTCCCGTGGCTATCCTTAATAGATAAAGGACTCTTCCTCCCTTTTCCCACTATTTTCGACCACCGGTTAAGAGTGCGGCAAGAGCGCTGCGGCAAACGCTTCCCCTCCTTATAACCGGCCACAGCTGTCACAGACGCGGCCATAACCACGTGAGCCCCCAGCCTCGCTCCGCACAATCAGATGGGGGGGGGGAGCTTTAAACACCAAAACACTCTCAGGATAAACAAACAAAATGAAATACATGGTACAATTCTGTATTTCAAACGACCGACCAAACTACCTAATATTCATCAATCTTAGAATATGTACTTAGAGTGAGTGACACATAGCTAGCAGGAGTGTAACGCAGAGTATGACGTAGGCGCCGGCCTTCCTTGTCGCCATGATCCACTAAATGCTTTACTCCGACCCTGGAATCGCGTAACAGGACAATAAAACCAACTCTAGCAGTAAAGTCGACGGTATTTAAAGGACCGACCGAAAAGACTAGAAAGCATTTATCAAGAGTCTTAAGAGTATTTATCTAGGCTGTGCGGGATTCGGCTCAGCAAGGTGTAACCTGATAGCTGTCAGGTGTCGTACTAGACATGTACACACCTGCCGAAATACACAAATCTATCAAGGCGTATCTCTGAACAACTAAATTATATTCATTATTTGCCAATGATATTATATTAATTAAGTAATATTTAAAATAAGTACGATTAATAAACCAATAACCCCGCGCAGTTATTTGCTGCTGCTGCTGCTGCTAATAATAATAATAATAATGATAATAATAACAATAATAATAATAAATAATATAAAATAACAATAATAATAATAACAATAATAAATAATGATATAAAATAACAATAATAATAATAATAAAATAATAATAAAATATAAAATAATAATAAAATAATAATAATAATAATAATAAATAACAATAACAATAATAATAAATAACAATAATAACACTAACAACGCTAATAATGATCAGGACAATAAAAACAATAACAACGAATAATAAGAAATACAAATTTCAAATAACCGTCAAAAAAGGGACGTGAACACTATTTTCAGCTGAAGTCGGTGCCACTGCACTTTACATGACCGGTTCACGCCCTCTTCACCCCGCCCGTGTGTCGCCACCGCCACCGGCAATTGGCGCAGGGAGGGGGAAGGAAGGAGGGATAAGAAGTGAGAAGGGGAGAGGCGAGGGAGGAGAGGAACGAAAAGTGGAGAGTGGGGAAGGAGAGGGAGAGAGAAGGATAAAGTGTAAAGAAGGGAAGAGAAGGGAAGGGGTGGAAGGAGGGAGGGTGAGGAGAAGAGAGAGAGAGAGAGAGAGAGAGAGAGAGAGAGAGAGAGAGAGAGAGAGAGAGAGAGAGAGAGAGAGAGAGAGAGAGAGAGAGAGAGAGAGGGAGGTGGGGGTCTGGGATAGAGGGAGAAATCGGCCAAATGAGGAGAATCATTCAAGTCGTTAATCCTGGCTCCCCCACCCAGCGCCGCTACCCTCCGAAGCGGGAAATCAGACCGTCATGTCCCCCCCCCCCCTCCCCAGGACCTCCGGTGTGAAGGGACCCCCTCGTAATCTCATGACGCCGACTTGTTTTGAGGAGCGTTAATGCTGTGTACAAGTCGCCTGATAGCATACTAAAAATAAACACAGTCCAGAGATTTCCTGCAATGAAGATTAAATCCGTCTCCCCTTCCCTCTCTCTGCCTCTCCGTCAGCACCTCGAGTGTTTGTTTGCGAGTGCTTGCTTGGATTGCTTGCTTAATGGCGCACACATTAGGCCGGGGAGCAAGGCAAATCGAGGCGCCGACAAAACACTTCGGGAAGACGCAACGGCGGCCACCTTTACTCCAGATATAAATTATAAAAAGTACTGGTTGGACTTGGCTACATCGTCGCAATCGATCTAACTGATCCGACGAGAACTGGATAATAAAAATATGCGTTACCAATTCATGCCTTCCATTCCGCCTCTCACATAGCGGCGCCTCTGCTTTTCAGTCTCCCCCCCCCCACTCCCCGCCGCACCCACGGCTTTCAGTCCCTCCCCACGCCGCGCGCCGCACCCAAGGCTTTCAGTCCCCCCCTCCCCCCGCCGCACCCAGGCTTTCAGCACCCACTCGCACCCAAGGCTTTCAGTCCCCCTCCCCCCCCCCGCAGCGCCCATGCCTTTCAGACTCCCCATCCCCAATGACTGAACCCTTGCCTTTCAGTCACCTGGTCGCACCGAACACGGACTCAATATACAGATTCTCACATACAAGAACCTCCACTTCCACAGCCGACGTATGAAAATCGGAAGTGGCGTGAGAGTGCCTGCAGGAGTCCAGCAGAGCGTGGGATACATCTCTCACTCTCCTCGCCACGACCACCGCGCCCATTTCTCACAACTATGACGAAGCTTGAAGTCTACGTAACCATTCTTAATATATGACATTTAGTCGACATTAAATGCCTGAACTTAAAAGAAAGAAAAACTACTGTAAAGGTCGGTTCTGGAAATCCTGTAAATAAGTATTGCTTTGGTTTTTACATGCTACAGTAGGTTTGCGAAATAGTCTATATAATAATAGTTCTTCCCTAAATTTCAAATGCATCGAGTTTACAACGAAAAAAGGCAAACATCCCTCACTTTTCAGGCTTATCAAGTAACTTTTAAGTAACTGATATCCTTCCTATTCTTCCGCTCTTCAGCCAATTATACACTATCTGGGAAAGCCGGACTAGCCAGCCGGCTGCCGTCATCCCAGCCCGCATCTTCCATGGGTGAGGCCCAGCCACCACCCAAACCATCTCGACTCCTTTCAATCATTCCCAATCTCATTAAGTACTGATTATCTACCAAACTATTTTCTCCAGACGAAAAGTTTTGTAGTAGTTTCGGTCATCTAAGTAAAGCGACCATTTTTGTCCCTCCCCACCCCCATCCACCTAAAACCCGCTTCGCAATGTAGGCATGTTTCCAGTCAAAGATTCAATCTAACTGCAAATATGAAGACAAGACAAGAACGGCCTAGGCTATTCATGAAGACGTTTACATTACTCATCTTTTCGAGTTTAAACTTCGCGGGGGAAAAAAAATCAACAAATATAACATTGTGAATCTGTATAATAATAATAATAATAATAATAATAATAATAATAATATGTTATACACAATATAATGACTACCTTCTCAATAGACTTCATACAAGCACAAGACCAAAGCATTATCGACCCAAAGCCAAATTCCAAAGGTTTCCGCCTAGTCAATATCGAAATACTCATCTCCCCACAGCGTTCCAACCACATGAATAAAGTATACACAAAGGGCCCCCTTGGCTATCCGCAGGCAGCTGGATTGTCCTTCGCCTGTCTTAAAGGTTATTTCCCTCTCTGCGACAAAGCCGATTGTGTTTCCAGGAGGAAACGAAGAACAGCTTGCGCGGGTTACTCGGTACCTCCGCTACTAGTGCAGTTGCCACTGGACGTGCATTCCCTCGCATGGAAAAAAATATGGAGACGAGCCATTTAGTCGAAGGAGCAAAGCGCCCTTACAAGGCCAACCTTTCCAGATGCTAGCGTGTAATTCAATTAATCAATAGAATTTGAGGTAAACGCCAGAGACCCCGTGGTATGTCTGGTACAATTTAAAAGAATAGGGTCTGGCGACTGCAGCTGCGCCGGCAGGATCGTACGATACCACCACACCACGCCTCCGCCAATGGGAGGCCGCTGACAGTCCCCGCCTCCACACCCCTCCAGACCCTCCTACTCGCCGCCCATTGAGAACCGGCTCCTGCATGCAAACCAAGACCTTTAAGAATCAAAGGAAAACGCCAGAACAACCAGAAATATGCGAGCACTCCCGAAACCTTCGAACAATGCGCACGCGGTCCTATTCCAGCAACAACCCCGCCACAAAAATCAGTAGTAGTGGTGGTAATAATAAAAGTAGTAATAGTGATAGTACTAGTAGTATCAGTAGTAACAGTAATAGTGATAGTAATAATAGTAATCAATAGGTAGCAATAGTCAAAGTAGTAGTCAATAGTAATAGTAGTAATAACAGTAGAATAAGTAGTAGTAATAGTAATAGCAGTAATAACGTGAATAGTAGTAGTTAATAGTAAATAGTTTAATAACATTGAAAGTAGGTAGTAATAGCTCAATAGTAGTAATAACAGTGAAAGTAGTAGTAATAGTAATAGATAGGTATGATCGTGGAAAGTAGGTACTAAATGGTGAATTGTGGTATCACTGCAGAATAATGCCAATGAAATAAGTTAGTACCTTTGTGTAATATGAAGTTGTTCATTTGATATTTACAGTTGGGAACCCAATGTTAGGTAGTTAATTCAATCTTCAATATATTGAGTATGTATTATTTGTACACTTTCTGCAAACAAGTAGATCAGGAGATAAAAGGTAATTTGGGAATAATTGACAAGCGTGGATGAGATCAAATCATTTTAGATTGAGCTAAATATTGAGAAGCAATTAAATCTTAAAACATGACTCGAGAAGTATAAACGATAATTAGTCACTATCGAAATGGTTTCTTGTAAGAAAATAACCAAATTAAGATTACGAAAGTAGTGGTATATGAGCTAATTTAAGTGGTGAGTTGAATTAGACAGTTGGACACCATAGGTATATGATAAAAGTCCACAGTAGTATTGTGATATTCGAGCCGTGAAAGCTAAGTACTAAGGTGCTAGAGCGAGGTAAATTGAAGGTCGACGTATCCGAATGAAATAACGGTAAGTGAGGTAATAGGTTAATTGAATATGTGCTAAGCACAGTAGTAGGTAGACTTAGTTGAATCACTATACAGTGGAACTACGCTGAGTTAAGGTAATAAGGATATTAATAATGACAATGAGCTGACGGTAGGTATATTTGATTATATACATTGAATCACTATAGTGGATTATAGTTATGTCGGTGATATGGAGGCATAATAAGATGAATACAGTTAGTGGGATTTGAATAGTATATTATTATGCGAGTGCCAACGTAGAGGCTTAATAGTATATTTATATAAGTGGAATAGAGTTGAGGAGTTGAAAATAGTATATAGATTCATGAAATGTATCTATTTAGTTGAAGATTTAGTATTGGAGTCATAGTTATGATTGGGTCAATGAAGATACATTAATCTTAAAATTTAGCTGTCAGTGAAGTATACGTGGATATTTTTCAGATAATAAAAAACAATAGTAGAATGGATAATAGAATCTAGTACGTAACTGGGTAATAAAGGCAAAAGATTGAGTAAGTGAATAGGTAAGTCACTGAGTAACAATCAGATAACCTAATAGGTTGGTATTGATGGTAGTTAAAGTGGTAATTAGGGTAATAATAGTGATAGTTAGTAGTAGGTAATACATTAAAATAATTATTATATGTAGGTTGATTATGTTAATATAGGGAGATAAAAAAATGATAGGTAATTAAAGAAATATGATTAATGAGAGATTAGAAAGGTAAATAGTATAGAATTCAGATGAATAATAGTAGGTTGTAGTGGCAGTCAACTTAAGTATAATAAATATGTGATAAGTATAAGTTCCGGGTTATATAAGTTAATAATAAGTGAATTAAGGGTATGTTATATATAAACGCTTGAGGTTATTAGTTAATCTAATTGGAATGACCTTAGTGATAGTGAGATTGATTGTGGTTAGTGATAAGATAGATGATTGTGAATGTGCACTGATTTATATGTGATGGATGTCACTGTGTGGTTTCATACAGTTGCTATACACCTGCATTATCTAATAATATCATCACGCTTGTGGTTATTATATATATAGTTTAAATATTTACAATTAGATCTGTCTATAATAAAGTCACCGAGTCCTCACAGTATTCGGGATAATTTATACCACACACATCAACCAATACTCTAGCTCGATCCAGTATGCTCCTACGCTCGGCTACACCTACGACATCCACCATCCCCGTGCATAGTATATGTGTGCTCCAATCAGTCAATTATATAGTTTGATAGTAGTAGTGGTTAAACTTACCGCCTTAATATAATGTTCGCTAGTAGTAGTAGTTTTAATAGTATATTGATTCCGATAGTGATGTCGCGCTATAGTAGTCAATTAGGTTAATTAATAGTCCGTATACCTGTTAGTTTGCTAGAATGTCTAATATAATAGTGCAAAGTCAGTTGTAGTTATGTTAATTTTCATGTCATATTAATTCAGTTGATTAGTTTATGTTAGTCACGTCCAACCTCTGTACACATCCTTTAATTCCTTTGAGCTGATTAGTAGTCATGTAGTTCAAATCACGTTATATTTATAATTGTGATAGTAGTAATTTGTTTTTCCAGTTATTATTGCTTTATCTACATACGCTGGACTCCCCAGGCTCCAGTATCCGTCCCAGTCATCCCTTCTCTAGTACATTCAAGTGTGTCATAGTAAGTTAGTAGTACCATAGCTGGAAAATAGTTCCGGATAGTAGTAGTAGTAAATTGTTAATACCAACCTACGCCTCGATCTAGATAGTAGTAATAGTAATAATAATAGTGATAGTCCTAACGTCAGCTAGTTATTGTAATCATCACGAATCGATGTAACGTAGTAGTTAAGCATTCAGGAAGTGATAGTAGGTCCTCCCTAGTCGTAGTAGTTAGTAGTAGTCCTAGTTAGTAGTATATAGTAGTTTTCCAGTACTAGTATAGTCGGTGAATATGGTTAATCAGTAGTTAATTCAGTAATAGTCCGCATCCCTCTTAGTTCTCTAATTTTGCTGTCAGTAATAAGCAATGTGGATAGTATGTGCCAGTCCCACTAAGTAATAGTTCGATGAGGTCTAGTAGTAATAGCGTGATACCGTGGATCAGCTAGTTAAGTCTAGTAACTAGTATAGTGGATAGTACGCTAAGCTAGTAGTAGCATAGTAATAGTGAATAGTCAGCTCCCCCTAGTAGTTCAATAGTAATCAGTGATAGTAGTAGTAGTCAATTAGTAATAGTGACAGTAGTCAGTAGTAATAGTTAAAGTGATAAATTAGTGTTGTAGTAGTAATCAGTAAAGTGATTGGGTAGTAATAGTAATAGTTATAGTAGTGTAAGTAACATGATGTATTAAGTAATAGTAATAGTGATAGTAGTAATAGTAATGTGATAAGTAGTAGTAATAAGTAAATATGTAGATTAGTAGTATGTAAAGTAAATAGTGATAGTAGTAAGTATAATAGTAATATGTAAGTAGTAGTGTAATAGTAAAGTGATAGTTACGTAATGAAGTAACAGTGATAAGTAAGTAGTAATGTAGTAGTAACAGTGATGAAGTAGTAGTTAGTAAAGAGTATTAGTGATAAGTGTATTAAGAAGCGTAATAGTAATAGAATGGGTGTAGTAGTAAGAGATAGTATGTAGTAGATAATAGAGTGATTAGTAAGTAATTGTAGTAATGAGTAATAGTAGTAATA
>NW_020870091.1:1704973-1707473 GCF_003789085.1 Penaeus vannamei | reverse complement strand
TATATATATATATATATATATATATATACATATATATATATATATTATATATATATATATATATATATATATAATATATATATATATATATATATATATATATATATATATGCATATATAGAAATGTTCATATATGTATATATGTGTGTGTGTGTGTGTGTATGTATGTGTATGCGTATATGTGTATACACATACATATACTCGCATACACGCACATACTGTACATATATACATATATGTATATATGTATATATGTATATATATATGTATATATGTATATATGTGTATAATATATATATATATATATATATATATATATATATATATATATATATATATATATATATATATATATATATATATATATATATGTGTGTGTGTGTGTGTGTGTGTGTGTGTGTGTGTGTGTGTGTGTGTGTGTGTGTGTGTGTGTGTGTGTGTGTGTGTGTGTGGTGTTTGTGTATGTGTGTGTATGTGTATGTGTCTGTATGTGTGTATTTGTGATTGCGTATAATGTTTCTGCGGCTGCGAATGCAATTCGTGCAGTTCATTGATGGCAGAGAGACCCGCAGTAACCCGTTTCTCCGTGGACCTCGTCCCCGATAATATCACACAACACCCCCGCTGGTCCCAATAAAACATTCAATGGCAGGAGCAAATGGAGTGCATGGGAAGGGGTCCTGAGTATAAAATGCGTCATCACAATACAAGGAGAATGCAGGGAAGCTGGAGAACAAGGAGGAAGGGGAGGACCAAGGACATGGGGGGGAAAGGTAGTGGGAGTAGGCACGACGAGGGGTCTCCTAAGGGGTCTCCTGAAGAGCCTGTGAGTGGTTGTCTTTATTAAGGAGAGTCTATTGGAGTAATGCGGAAAAGACTGAAGGATGGCGGACGGCTGTGGGAGTTGGAGCTTGTGATCGCTCCTTGGATATCCCGCAAGTACAAATGTTTGTGTATTGAGAGTTGTGTATCTTTGCGCTTGTCTAATTGGTTGTTATTATTAGATTGAATGGAGTGTAGCTGCATAAGTAATTGTGCTGCATTAGGATGGAATGAGGTTTCTTTGTGAGGATCCAAGCAGGAAAACTTAACGTCTTTTTACATCCTCGTCTCAGCATTGAACTTGGTATTCCCATCATGACAATGACGCAACGAAAATAAAACGTTTTGTTGTTCACTTTTAGATGGACATTTTCAGCTGTAAATAAAGACAAGATGAAAGAGAGAGAGAGAGAGAGAGAGAGAGAGAGAGAGAGAGAGAGAGAGAGAGAGAGAGAGAGAGAGAGAGAGAGAGAGAGAGAGAGAGAGAGAGAGAGAGAGAGAGAGAGAGATAGAGAGAGCGATAGAGAGAGCGATAGATAGATAGATAGATAGATAGAGAGAGGAGAGAGAGAGAGAGAGAGAGAGAGAGAGAGAGAGAGAGAGAGAGAGAGAGAGAGAGAGAGAGAGAGAGAGAGAGAGAGAGAGAGAGAGAGAGAGAGAGAGAGCGGGCAAACCACTGCACAAAACACCCACAAGGACAGCTGTTGTAGCCCGACCCGGCAGACCTCGTCCGAACGGAGAAACCCCAACAGCCATGTGGTGGCGAGAAGGCAAAGGACGGGGAACGCATTACACAGCAGCCCAGTCAAGGAGACACAAAAGTCCATGACCATATGGCCGTCGGGGAGATCATGCGGGACTACAGAATGCGGCTACAATAGAGCTCTTAAGAGTCTTGGTGACTGAGCTTTTGTCAAGGGTAACTGGGTAGATGTGCATGATAAGGCTTGCAAGGCGACACGCTGGAGTACACAAGCGATGATACATGCAGAGCAATAGGATCTTTACGTCCCGTTATTGCGTGTGTGATTATGGAAGTTGAGGATCTGGAAGATACCATACTTAGAAGAATGGTGATCATTTGATAAGCCATTTATCAAATATACTAACAATTGATAGAAAGTAATTTATATAATCTACAGTAATCTTAACCTTCATTCCCTTATGACTCACTTCATCTAAATTAGAAAATAGATACATATCTGCAAAATGAAACTAGGTTGAAAAAGTCCAAGAATACATTTTGTTTCATGTATTAGAGAGAGAGAGAGAGAGAGAGAGAGAGAGAGAGAGAGAGAGAGAGAGAGAGAGAGAGAGAGAGAGAGAGAGAGAGAGAGAGAGAGAGAGAGAGAGAGAAAGAGATAGATAGATAGATAGATAGATAGATAGATAGAGAGAGAGAGAGAGAGAGAGAGAGAGAGAGAGAGAGAGAGAGAGAGAGAGAGAGAGAGCAATTGGCAATCTTTCATGGTATTCAAAACACAATACGATACTCTAATTTTCCTTATATTTAGTAGTCAGTGTATGCGTTTTAGATTCATATTCCACCTTAGAAACAAACCCCCAACGATATCCTAAACATAATGGTGGAATTGCGCGCTAAGTGAGTGCCTGTGATTGATGATATTCGGGGGAGATAAGATCTGATATCGTAGATTTTTTTTTCCATCAACGAATT
>NW_020870091.1:1692030-1695319 GCF_003789085.1 Penaeus vannamei | reverse complement strand
TTCCAAGCAATGTAGAGTGTTATATACTTCTATGGCGTGACTTTTTCGTTCAAGCATGAGTGTTTAATACTTCTGCTGTGTTCTCTTACTATATGCAAATGTGGTGTTAATTATCTCATTTGGCTTGAGCTCCTTTTTCTTCAAGCAAAGTAGTGTTTAATACTCATTTGCTGTGTTTTCCTTTCAAAGCTATATTATAGGGTGTTACTTATACTCATTTTGTCTTGTGTGCTTCTTTTTTCTTCATATTGCAAAGAGAGTGTTATATCTCTATTTTGCGTGGTTCCTTTTCTTCTAAGTCTAAAGAGTGGTAATTACTCTTTTGCCTGTGCCTTTCTTTCAACTGTCTATTATAGAGTTGGTATATATCTCATTGCTGCTGCCTTTCTTCTATTCAAGATGTTGTTTATATTATCTTCATTCTTGTCTTGCTCGTTCTTCTTTCTTCTAAGTCAACGAGTGTTTTATATACTTTCTATTGCCTTGTGTGTCCTTTTTCTTTCATATGCATATGAGCTGTAAACTCATTTTTGCTCTTCTGTGCCTTTTTCTTCAAGTCTAATTACAGCCTGGTATTCTTTTTTTCTTTCTTTTTTTTTCTTACTTCATTTATTGTCTGCTGCTCTTCTCATTATGCATTATAGTTACGTAGGTTTAGTTCATCTACTTCCCATGCTTTGAGCCTTTTCTTTCAACGCTAAAGTATGTGTTTCATTTTTCCTTCATTCCTTGCTGTGCCTTTCTTCTTAGTTCAATTACGAGTGGTTGTATTTATACTCATTCTTGCTGTGGCTTTTCTTTCAAGCAAAGTATGGGTTGTTAATACTTCATTTTGTTTGTGTCCTTTTCTTTCAAGCATAAGAGGGTGTTAATTACTCATTTTGCTGTGCCTTTTCTTCAAGCAAAGCCAGAGTTTTAATATCATTTTTGCTGTGCCTTTTCTTCAAGCAAGAGGGTTAATCCTCATTTGCTGTGCTTTTCTTTCAAGCAAAGAGTTTTAATAACTCATTTGCTGTTGCCTTTTCTTCTTCAAGCAAATTTGATGTAGTGTTAATACTTCATTTGCTGTGCCTTTTCTTCAAGCAAAGAGAGTGTTTAATACTCATTTGCATTTTCTTCAAGCAAAGAGTGTTAATACTCATTTGCTGTGCCTTTTCTTCAAGCAAAGGAAGTGTTAATACTCATTTTGCTTCCTTTTCTTCAAGCAAAGAGGTGTTAATACTCATTTGCTGTGCCTTTTCTTCAAGCAAAGAGAGTTAATACTCATTTGCTGTGCCTTTTCTTCAAGCAAAGAGGTGTTAATACTCATTTTGCTGTGCCTTTTCTTCAAGCAAAGAGAGTGTTAATACTCATTTGCTGTGCCTTTCTTCAAGCAAAGAGTGTTAATACTCATTTGCTGTGCCTTTTCTTCAAGCAAAGAGAGTGTTAATACTCATTTGCTGTGCCTTTCTTCAAGCAAAGAGGGTGTTAATACTCATTTGCTGTGCCTTTTCTTCAAGCAAAGAGAGTGTTAATACTCATTTGCTGTGCCTTTTCTTCAAGCAAAGAGTGTTAATCCTCATTTGCTGTGCCTTTTCTTCAAGCAAAGAGTGTTAATACTCATTTGCTGTGCCTTTTCTTCAAGCAAAGTGTTAATCCTCATTTGCTGTTAAGCAAAGAGTTTAATACTCATTTGCTGTGCCTTTTCTTCAAGCAAAGAGAGTGTTAATACTCATTTGCTGTGCCTTTTCTTCAAGCAAGCATTTGCTGTGCCTTTTCTTCAAGCAAAGAGTGTTAATCCTCATTTGCTGTGCCTTTTCTTCAAGCAAAGAGTGTTAATACTCATTTGCTGTGCCTTTTCTTCAAGCAAAGAGAGTGTTAATACTCATTTGCTGTGCCTTTTTCTTCAAGCAAAGAGTGTTAATACTCATTTGCTGTGCCTTTTCTTCAAGCAAAGAGAGTGTTAATACTCATTTGCTGTGCCTTTTCTTCAAGCAAAGAGAGTGTTAATACTCATTTGCTGTGCCTTTTCTTCAAGCAAAGAGAGTGTTAATACTCATTTGCTGTGCCTTTTCTTCAAGCAAAGAGTGTTAATACTCATTTGCTGTGCCTTTTCTTCAAGCAAAGAGTGTTTAATACTCATTTGCTGTGCCTTTTCTTCAAGCAAAGAGAGTGTTAATACTCATTTGCTGTGCCTTTTCTTCAAGCAAAGAGTGTTAATACTCATTTGCTGTGCCTTTTCTTCAAGCAAAGAGTGTTAATACTCATTTGCTGTGCCTTTTCTTCAAGCAAAGAGTGTGTAATACTCATTTGCTGTGCCTTTTCTTCAAGCAAAGAGAGTGTTAATACTCATTTGCTGTGCCTTTTCTTCAAGCAAAGAGAGTTAATACTCATTTGCTGTGCCTTTTCTTCAAGCAAAGAGAGTGTTAATACTCATTTGCTGTGCTTTTCTTCAAGCAAAGAGTGTTAATACTCATTTGCTGTGCCTTTTCTTCAAGCAAAGAGTGTTAATACTCATTTGCTGTGCCTTTTCTTCAAGAATGTTAATACTCATTTGCTGTGCCTTTTCTTCAAGCAAAGAGTGTTAGCTGCTTTGCCTTTTCTTCAAGCAAAAGAGAGTTTAATACTCATTGCTGTGCCTTTTCTTCATATTTACGATATTTACGTGTCCATATACCACGACATGTGTTTTAAAAGGCACTATTGTACAGCGAGATAGCTATAATATACCCACATAAAAATCGGTGAATCAAGATGAGCCATGAACTCAATAGTATCCATAGGTTTGGATAAACTTTCTTGGATATTTGTTAAGTGGGATCACTGCAGGTAACGTTACCATCAAGGGCGTTGATGCTTTCATTAACCCCTTTGTTCAGGGTGTGTGTTTCCTGGTGTCTGTCCATAAAGACCTTATTTTTTATTCAAATGGATGTTGTTTTTCTGGCAACGCACTGTCACCCCTTTCATTGGTGCCTTTTTTGTAGTCTCTTCGCATATCTGTTTTTTTATACTATCATTCTTTTCTGGATACTTATGAAATGGATATCACTGGGATGAATACAGTGTGGATACAAACGGACACCATAAAATAGCGCTTGGTATTTTATTCATTTATTATTATTTTTTTTTTTTACAGAATGAAAATGATATTGAATACTTTCTGAGAATTTTATACATTTACCTTCGGGTGTATGTGCAGAACACAACGGACTGAAGCAGAGAAAGATAATACTTTTGATATGCATATTTCGTTTACATTTATATCCCGCTAAAATTGATATGTGCAAGTGTTTGAAAATAGGAATCA
>NW_020870091.1:1677030-1679530 GCF_003789085.1 Penaeus vannamei | reverse complement strand
AGAAGAGAGAAAGAAGAGAGAAAGAAGAGAGAAAGAGAGAAAGAAAAGAGAAGAAGAGAGAGAGAGAGAGAGAAGAGAGAAAGAGAAGAAAGAGAGAAAGAAGAGAAAGAGAAGAGAAGAAAGAAGAGAAAGAAGAGAGAAAGAAGAGAGAAAGAAGAGAGAAAGATGAGAGAAAGAAGAGAGAGAGAAGAGAGAAAGAAGAGAGAACGAAGAGAGAAAGAAGAGAGAAAGAGGAGAGAAAGAAAGAAAGAAGAGAGAAAGAAGAGAGAAGAAGAGAGAAAGAAGAGAGAAGAAGAGAGAAAGAAGAGAGAAAGAAGAGAGAAAGAAAGAGAAAAGAGGAAGAAGAAAGAAAGAAGAAGAAAAGAAGAGAGAAAGATGAGAGACAGAAGAGAGAAAGATGAGAGAAAGAAGAGAGACAGAGAGAGAAGAGAGAGAAGAGAAGAAGAGAGAAAGAAGAGAGAACGAAGAGAGAAAGAAGAGAGAAAGAGGAGAGAAAGAAGAGAGACAGAAGAGAGAAAGAAGAAAGAGAGAGAAGAAAAAGAGAGAAAGAAGAGAGAAAGAAGAGAGAAAGAAGAGAGAAAGAAGAGAGAAAGAGAGAGAAAGAAAGAGAGAAGAAGAGGAGAGAAAGAAGAGAGAAAGAAGAGAGAAAGACAGAAGAGAGAAAGAAGAGAGAAAGAAGAGAGAAGAAAAGAGAAAGAAGAGAAGAGAGAAGAGAAGAGAAGAAGAGAGAGAAAGAAGAAAGAGAGAGAGAAGAAGAGAAAAGAACAGAAGAAAGAGAAGAAGAAAAAGAGAAGAAGAGAGAAAAGAAGAGAGAGAGAAGAAAAGAGAGGAGAAAGAAGAGAGAAAGAAGAGTGGGGGGGGAGGCCTTACCTGCATAGTAACAGCATCTGCCTATTCATACGGCATTTGATCCAATTATCTTAATTATATGAGTATTGACGTCATCGTTCTATCGTGTTAGTTTCATTATTTTATCATTGTTAATGATGTCAGTATAATAATAATGATTATTATCATTATTATTATTGTTATTATTAGTTTTATTTTTATCGATATATATATATTTTTTTTCATTATCCCCCCTCCCTTTTCAGTCCTTTGTTTCTTTTATCTCTTCTTACATTATTCCTTTTTCAAGTGTATCAATTAAAAGCTTTCAGTGTTTCGCTCTTCTTTTTCGATTTTTCTTTTTTTATATTGTTTTTCGAATTTTATTAGTCTTTTTTTCAATAAAACATCTTTGCTGCCTAACTGATATTTAACATCTCTCTATTTTTCTTTTTTCACCATCTAGTCCTTCTTTCATTTCTTATTTTTCCCTTCTCTTTCTCCCCCCACCCTCTCTCTCTTTCTTTTCTCCTCTCTCTCTCTCTCTCTCTCGCTCTCTCTCTCTCTCTTCTCTCTCTCTCTCTCTCTCTCTCTCTCCCATTTTCTTTTTTCTCTCTCTCTACCATTTTTATATTTCTGTCTCTCTCTCTTTCTCCTATTTTCTATTTCTTTCTCATTTTCTCCCATGTTCTATTTCTTTCTATTTTTCTCTCTCTCTTTCTCTTTTCATTCTTCTTTTTTCATTTCTTTTCACCCCACATTTATCCACCTATTATCCTTCTCTTCGCCTGCTCCATTCTTCTGCCTAAAACGTTAATTTCATTATACATTTTATGCTACACATTCTCCATGTTTTTGCCTTCTCCTCCTTCCCTTCTCCCCCTCCTCCTCCTCCCCCTCCGTTCTCATCCTTGCTCTCCTCCTCTCCCTCCTCCTCCCTCCTCCTCCTTCCCCTCCCCTCCACCCTCCTCCTCCTCCTCCTCCCCTCCTTCCTCCTCCTCCTCCTCCTCCCCCTCCTCCTGCCTCCCCCTCTTCCTCTTCTCCTCCTCCCTCCTCCTCCCTTCTCCTTCTCTTGCCTCTCCTCCTCTCCTCTCCTCCCCTCCTTCTCCTCCTCCCTCCTCCTCCTCCTCCTCCTCATCCTTCCTCCCCCTCCTCCTCCCTTACTCCTCTCTTTCTTTCCCTCCCCTCCTTCCTCCTCTCCCTCCTCCTCCCCCTCTCCTCCTCCTCCCCCTCTCCCCCCTCCTCCTCCCTCCTCCCTCCCCCTCCCTTCCTCCTCCTCCTCCTCCCCCCCCTCTCCTCCTTCCTCCCCTATTCCTCCCTCCCTCCTCCTCCCCCTGCCCCCTCCCTTCCTCCCTTTTTTTTTTTAACTTTCCTCCTACCTCCACTCCTCCTCCCTCTCCTCCCCCTCACTCCTCTCCCCTGCGCCCCTCCCCTTCCCTCCCCCTCCTCCTCCTCCTCCCTCCTTTCCTTCTCCTTCCTCCCCTTCCCTTTTCCCTCCTCCTCCCTTTCCTTCTCCTCCTCCTCCTCCGTCTCCCCTCCTTCCCCTCCTCCTCCTCTCTCCCCCCTCCCTCCTCCTTCCTCCTCCTCCTTTCCTCCCCTCCTCCTCTTCCTCCTCCTCCTCCTCCTCCTCCTCCTCCCAACCCCCGCCTCCCTCCCCCTCCCTCTTCCTTCC
>NW_020870091.1:1656187-1666187 GCF_003789085.1 Penaeus vannamei | reverse complement strand
TTATCCCACCGAAGTCAATTCCACGTCATATGATTCGGACGTGTTGAACATTCTTACCATGTCGCTCCAGAGACCGTCATGATTAACTCTATCCATATAGAGTTTCAAATCCACTTCTAAAAAGACCCAGAAACATTTCATGCACTTTTGTAATAGAATTTCGTATGAAGAAACTCCCGATACGATTCGTAATTAATTAAAATATAATCTGAGCGTGCGTGAAATATATCAGGGTAATATCGTGGCTGGTCGGAGTGTATCAACCTGTATAGAAGACACTGATAAAAAAAAAAAAAAAAAAAAAAAAACTGAGAAGGTATTTCAACAGGTTCCAAAAATGTGCACATAAAGGGCAAGCAAATAAAGTGTACGAAACTATTTAGGGATTCGGACATTGCTACAAAAAAGACCTTAAGATCAGTCTGTAAAAACATGTACCCGAAGCTTCCTAAATGAGAACCCATCTATGTAATATTTACATTTTCTCAAATAAACATCCTACGAAAAAACAAACAAAATGAAGACCATCTCGTAATGGTTCTGGCAATAGGTTTAGTAAGGATCTTTATACTCCAAATACTTTCCAGCAAATTCTATGCTTACGAAATCCACGAAAGATGTTATTGATCATGAAAAGTTGAATGAAGTGATTGTTTTCCCGTGGTTAGTGTCTATTTGTCATAGTCATTGCCATGTCTTTATGAAGAACAACCTCTGTCACAATATTTCAAATGTGAAGTTGTCATGCATAAGAAAAACAAAGAATATACACTGTCTTTAATGGTCACCTCTCTTTTTCTTAAAAGAAATATAAAATCCTTGCTTATTCTATATTACTAGGGTATATCAGATAACAACAACGACAAAAGCACGTTCACTAATGGAAAGCACATTATTCGATTGCTGAGATAGACAAAATCAATGAAGAGGAATGGAAAGGGAATACAATAAAGAGAACGAAGAGGGTGGAAAGTAGGAGGAGCTTTGAGAATCAGCTATGTGAGAATTTCACTAATCCTGCTTTTGAAACTCCTTGTTCAGTATTTGAAGCAGCCGTAGTGTATTTCTTGGAGTGTATTTCTTGAAATTATGTGAAGCGTGTTGTAGGGTTAAATTGAAGTAATGGAATATATATAAATGAACACAAAGAAATGAGTTGTATCTTTTATGTATTTCATTAAATGTATCTCAAGTCATGTGTCATAACAATAAAATGACAGCCTTGAATAGAAGTTAAAGTATGTGAAATATATGTCCACGGGCTTCACCATGTTTACCAGTGACTACGACTTTCACTCTCTCACACAACACACACACACACACACACACACACACACACACACACACACACACACACACACACACACACACACACACACACCACACACACACACACACACACACACACACACACACACACACACATACAGAATGAGAGTGGAAAAGAACTATAGATGGAGAATCGCACAGTAAAAGGACCCGCATTAACAACAAAAATAGAGTTTAAAAGAGAGAGAAGATAGAAGGAAGCCACTGCGTCTGACATCCGGTGATTTCAAGAGATAAAAATAGGCAGATAAATCTTTTCCGGAAACACAGAGGGCTCGAGATAATAAGATATAAGATATCTCTGCTGATTCTCGGGTTCGTCACGTCAGCAGGGGTTCGTTAACTGGTTCCTCTTTTGGGTTCTTCAAGACAGAATCATCTGGATTGTTAGTTGGCGTTTTGTTTATGATAATGATTATTATTTGCAATATTGATACTGATAATTCCAGCCTGGATATTAGTTGGCGTTTGTTTATGATAATGATTATTATTGCAATATTGGATAATTCCAGCAATAATAACAGTGATAGACATTAAGAGCAGCGATGATAATAAATATTAATAGCAGTAATGGAGAACAGTACCAAAAAACAATAACAGTAACAAAGATTAATATTTTTTGGTGTGTGCGTGTTGAACATGGGGGTGCGGTTAACTGAGGAGAATCATAGTAAATTACGACTATGTAATTTTGTTCCCTTTAGGTCACGATTCCTGAATTTCCTTGACAGGCTCACAATTTTTGTTGTAATGGTAGTTGGTAATGGTAAGGAAAGGTATAATGGTAATTATGTTAATTCATAAAAGATATACAACAATAAAGAAGAAATTAGCAATAAAGATTAATCTGTATAATGGCATTAATAGCGATATTCTTAAGAATAATTTTTATGATGATTATGCTAATGGAGGTATGAACAGCGAATTATATAGATTATAAATTCAGTACTTTGGTAATGCGCCAGAATTCGAAAATGAAAACCGCTTGTCTCGAGGGTCCATTCGTCAAGACCCCGAAGAGATAACGACAGAGAAAGAGAAGGGAGAGGAGACAGGGAAGGAAGAAGGAGCAAGAATGGCAGAAAGAAGCAAGGATGCGTGAAGAGGGCGAGATTGGAGGAAGGAGACGGAGGAGAAGGAATGGGGATAAAAGAAGTGGAAACGGGAGAAAGAAGGGAGTTGGGATTAGAGAAGGAGGAAGAGAAGGAAAGAAGGGGACGGGGAAGAACGAAGGGTGGAAAGGGAGTGGAGAAAAGGGGCAAGAATGGGGGAAAGGGAGAAAGGGAGCAAGAGCGGATATAGAGGAATCAGAGGGAAGGAGGACGACCCAAAGCCCCGGACCCATTCAGGAAGGACCGACTGAGAATGAAT
Organism: Penaeus vannamei; assembly: GCF_003789085.1. Classification (NCBI taxonomy): domain Eukaryota; kingdom Metazoa; phylum Arthropoda; class Malacostraca; order Decapoda; family Penaeidae; genus Penaeus; species Penaeus vannamei. The sequence continues at coordinate 1,663,487 of NW_020870091.1, read as the reverse complement.
AATTCCTTCCCAAAAGCAAGACAAATCTCCTCGACCTTTTCGAAACAATGAAATTTTCGCCGATCCCGATGACGATGACGAAGATCTGTGATGTTCGAGACGTCGGATAAATTTCGCACTCTAATTCGCACGTTGTTCCATAACTCTCCACATCTACATCGGCCAGGATATTTACCGTTAGTGGAACTCCCTATAACGGCGCAGAGGATCTGTTTGGGGGAACCATTGGCTACGTCGAACTGGCACGGCCGCACAAGCAATTCTTGTCGACGATATTGTGCTACGATCGTTTAAGCTTACGGGGGCTTGGGACGCAACCGTTTTCGAGTATCAGCTGGAATGCCCTTAATCGATTCGGCCCATATCAGGTTGCAATTATGCGCCTGGAGTTGGAATGTATTCGTAAAATTCATTTGGAGACTACTACTGTAACGGCTTCGGGACAGAGAGGTTCTTAGGATGGGTTGCATTTTCTGGGAAGGGGAAAAAACCTTACTAGTCCTTGTACAGTGATGTTTGGTATAGTACACACACACACACACACACACACACACACACACACACACACACACACACATATATATATATATATATATAATATATATTATATATATATATATGTATATATATATATATATTATCAATTTTGAATATTCTTCATTTTACATTCTCAATCCGTATCTTATCACATACACACATATAAAGATAGATTGATAAATGTGTTGTGGTGTGTGTGTGTGTGTGTGTGTGTGTGTGTGTGCGTGCACAATCACGCACAAATATACACGTAAATACTATATACACACACACAAATATACACGTAAATACACACACACAAATATACACATGTACATACAAACACACACTTATTTATATATAAAAAATATGTATATGAACATATTTGCGAAATTCATGTAAAAAAAAATGCAAATGGAGCAACGAAAGAAGAACAAGAAAACTCACGAATATACCGAAGGTCTTTTCGTTGTATTGCTTCTTCAGGGCCCTGTATACCCTGAAGAAGCAATACAGCGAAAAGACCTTCGGCATATTCGTGTCTTTCCCAGTTCTTCCCTTCATTGGTCTTTTTGCTACATTTATGTATGTATGTTTGTGTGTGTGTATGTAGGTGTGTGTGTGTGTGTGTGTGTGTGTGTGTGTGTGTGTGTGTGTGTGTGTGTGTGTGTGTGTATGTCTGTATGTGTATTCAGGTGCACGTAGCCTCTCGCCATCCTCATGAACAATGTATTAATCTAATAATTTTTCCTTCACAATGAACTGTCACATATCAAACATTCGATTCAAAGCTATTACTGAACTGTTACAGCGTGACAGGCAGACTCCCCGTGAAGACCAAGCTTATCATTACTAATCAATTAAAAGTACGAAATATTGGTTGTCTTCCCTAAAGGCATCTTAAATGGAATCTTTTAGGACCTCTCTTTAAGGGATCTTACAAGAAAAAGAGGAAGAAAGGGGAAGAAAGAGAAAGAAGAGAGAGAGAGAGAGACAGAGACAGACAGACAGACAGACAGACAAACATAAAGAGAGAGAGAGAGAGACAGACAGACAGACAGAAAGAGAAGAGAGAGAGAGAGAGAGAGAGAGAGAGAGAGAGAGAGAGAGAGAGAGAGAGAGAGAGAGAGAGAGAGAGAGAGGAGACAGAAAGAGAGAGAGAGAGAGAGAGAGAGACAGAGAGACAGACAGAAAGAGAGAGAAGAGACAGAGACAGACAGACAGAAAGAGACAGAAAGAGACAGAGAGAGAGAGAGAAGGCGGAAGTGTGAACATTCTACCAGAGCAGCATGTGTTGCAGTAATTGCAGATTGCAGAGGTTGTCACGCCCTGCTCTCAAGGAACTCGTATCACAACACGCTGCCTTGCATTTCTAGTTTACAACGGAGCCTGAATCTTCCGTAAGCTTAATGAAGAACCATCCAGCCAGAGATGAAGATGAGACAACACATGTTACATTATATGCAAGACGTAGGCATGTAAACTCACGCAAAGTAATGACACAGGAATCAGCTTCACGTCGCATTCATAAACGAAATTGATATATTGATGTACCTGCAAAGACGTACCATTCCTTACAAGTCCAATGAGTCTGAGTAATTAAGTGTCCATTAAATCATCATGCGTGTGGTCTTACATAATGTACGTGATGTTAGAAGTCCCAGAGATAGTAATAACACTGACGAATTTCTGCTTTTACTGCTTCCTGAACGTTCCTTCGAGTGAAAACTACATTGCGTGAGGAAAATAGTGGTTTTCGCTGGCTATAAAGATTAGGGTGGAACAAGCACTCCTTTCATATTGATGATGATAATGATAATGTTAATAAATAAAGATAACAATAAATACTACTACTACTGCTTAAACTGCCATTACTATTATATTACTATTACTACCAGTGGTAATAACAATGATAATAATGATAAGAATATTAATATTTCCAAATCTTTATTGGCATTATCACTGATATTTTGTACTACATACATATATACATATATACTAACATAAAACATACACACATGCACATACACGAACACAAGAATGCACACACACGAGCATAAACACATAAATACAATATAAACACATACACACGCACAGACACACAGACATAAACACAAACAAATGCACACTCATACACACACACACACACACACATAATAAAATATATATATATATATAAATATTTAATATATACATATATATTAATACATATGTATACACACATGAATTCTATCTCTCTCCTCTCTCTCTGTCTATATATCTATATCTATATCTATATCTATCTATCTATCTATCTATCTATCTACTATCTATATTATATATATATATATATATATATATATATATATATATATATATATATATATATATATATATATATATATATATATATATATACATACACACACACACACACACACACACACGATATATATATATATATATATATATATATATATATATATATATATATATATATATATATATATATATATATATATATATATATATATATATAAGCAAATGATGCAACGAAAATTTTCTAGGAACATCTTTGTCATTAGCCGAAATTAACCAAGTTTTTTTTTTTTTTTTTTTTTTAATAACTGTAACTTTTATTACTCAATAAGTTCTCTCTAAGATATTTGGTTGTAAAAAGTTGTTCAGTTACATGTCTGCTCATTAGTGTCGTTCTGTATTTTCCTGAAACTTCATTTACATCAAAGTCAAGACAATCGTAATGGTGAATTTTATCATCATAATGATAATGACGATAATGATGATGATGATGACGATGGTAAGGATAGTAAAAATCATAAAAATAATTAAAACATTTACAATAAAGATAATGAAAGAAATTATGAAGATGAAAATGACGATGATGATGATAGATAACGAAACTAATAATGATAGTGCTAATGATAATCATTATTATGATTATTAATATTATCATTATTATTATTATATCATCATCACTATAATGATGATGAAAACAATTAACATTTTTATGATAATAATGATTAGCATTATTATTACGTTAATGATGATAATAATGATACTGATAATAAATAAAGATAACAATAAATACTACTACTGCTGCTTATACTATCATTACTAGTATATTACTATTACTACTAGTGGTAATAATATGATATAATGATAAGAATATTAATAATGGTAGAAAGGAATTTAATGGAAATAGGAATCATAATCATAAACCTTATATTTTCCTCACGCAAAAAAATATATAATATAATAATAAATAAATAAATAAGTAATAATAATATAATAATGATAATAACAATAATGATAAAAAGAAATAATCATATAAATGTAAAAAGTATCGAACAGATACATTTTCATATCTGTCAAGCCTATCTATCTATAAACTCAACGACAGCAGCATGATATATGCATAAAGTTAGTTTTAAGTTATTTATATGCTAATTAGTGACAGTTATCAAAACTAATTGCTTTTCTACCATATTCGCAACAAATACAGGAATAAAGCGTAAAAATCAGATTTGCGATTTAAATATTCATGCTTCTACGTATATATGCATCTGTACAATGGGATTTGCATTCTATTGCCACAACTCCTGCAAGTTATTTGTGCCCTGGTATACTGTAATTGTAAATTTATTGCATTTATTTTGTATTAATAGAAGCAGTATTGTATTCTGTGATTTGTTTTTATTAGTATTTATTTAGGATGTGAATATCATAGATTCATTCACCTGAAAAAAGACTCAAAATATTAAATAATGATAATAAGTGAGTTGTTTTTGTTATATAAATAATAATAGAAATGGAAAATAGAAAAAAAATCTAATTATAAGAACAAGGGCCACATAGCCACACACACACACACAAACATGTATATACATGTGTGTGTGTGTGTATGAGAGAGAGAGAGAGAGAGAGAGAGAGAGAGAGAGAGAGAGAGAAAGAGAAAGAGAAAGAGAAAGAGAAAAGAGAAAAGAGAAAGAGAAAAAGAAAGAGAAAGAGAGAGAGAGAGACAGAGACAGAGGGAGGGGTAGAGAGAGAGAGATCATTTCTATTCTCATCTACCTATCCACTTGTCTATCTACACAGAGAGAGAAAGAGACAGACAGACAGACAGGATACGCCCACACAATCATCCATTGTTTTGTTCTGTTTTCTCACTAAATAACGCATATAGTTAACTTCGTCCAATTCAACAGGAAAATGAGATGGATGACGCCACAAATTTCTCAGTACAAAAGAACAACAATTCTCCTCTAAAATTAACTCACTGGTTTCAAATTGAAGATTACAGGGCCATTTGCACATTATTCCATGTTGCGAAATATAAGTTCAGACAGTAAAGGTTTTGCCCTTTGTATTGAGAATAAAATCTAGCAGATCATGAAAGAAATTTAATTCACTGTATATATGATTGTGTTATTTTTTACGCTAATACAATACATTGTTTAGAAACTATATTTTGTGATGAAAGGTAGAATTTCGTTCAATACCACTACCTTTTCAGAAATGATCATCAACTGCGGTAAATACGGAGCCCCTTCCTCCCCGTTACCCCCCCCCTCTTCGGAAATGGAAAGTAAATAGATTTAGTACTGGTGTGTTCTCCGCCCTCCCTATCCCTCTACCGCTCTCCGTTACGTGTCCACCCCCCCCCCTCCGAATTACGTGTCCACAACCCCCCCCCCCTCCGAATTACGTGTCCACAACCCCCCCCTCCGAATTACGTGTCCACAACCCCCCCCCCTCCGAATTACGTGTATCCCCCCCCCTCCGAATTACGTGTCCCCCCCCCCTCCGATTACGTGTACCCCCCCCCCTCCGAATTACGTGTCCACAACCCCCCCTCCTCTGAATAACGTGTCCACAACCCCCCCCCCCCTCCGAATTTACGTGTCCACACACAACCGACCCCCCCCCTCCGAATTACGTGTCCACAACGATGTCCACAACCCCCCCCCCCCCTCCGATTACGTGTCCAACACCCCCCCCCAACCCCCCCCTCCCGTGTCCACAACCCCCCCCCCTCCGAATTACGTGTCCACAACCCCCACCCCCTCCGAATTACGTGTCACAATTACGTGTCCGGTTACCTCCGAATTAAGTGTCCACCCCCCCCCCTCCGAATTACGTGTCCACAACCCCCCCCCCTCCGAAATTACGTGTCACAACCCCACCCCTCCGAATTACGTGTCCACAACCCCCCCCCCCCTCCGAATTACGTGTCCACAATCCCCCCCCCTCCGAATTACGTGTCCACAACCCCCCCCCCTCCGAATTAGCGTGTCCACAACCCCCCCCCCCTCCGAATTACGTGTCCACAACCCCCCCCCCCCTCTCCGAATTACGTGTCCACAACCCCCCCCCTCCGATTACGTGTCCACAACCCCCCCCCTCGAATTAAGTGTCCACAACCCCCACCTCCGAATTACGTGTCCACAAAACCCCCCCTCCGAATTACGTGTCGTCCACCCACAACCCCCCCTCCGAATTACGTGTCCACCCCCCCCTCCGAATTACGTGTCCACAACCCCCCCCCCCTCCGTGTCCAACAACCCCCCCCCCCCCTCCCGAATTACGTGTCCACAACCCCCCCCCCTCCGAATTACGTGTCCACAACCCCCCCTCCGAATTACGTGTCCAACAACCCCCCCCCCCCCTCCCGAATTACGTGTGTCACAACCCCCCCCCCCCCCGAATTACTCCCCCCGAATTACGTGTCCACAACCCCCCCCCCCTCCGAATTACGTGTCACAAACCCCCCCCACAGTGTCCAGCCCTCCGTCTGTCCACAACCCCCCCCCCTCCGAATTACGTGTCCACAAACCCCCCCCCTCCGAATTACGTGTGTCACAACCCCCCCCCTCGCGCGTGTCCACCAACCCCCCCCTCCCGTGTCCCCCCTCAACCCCCCCCTGAATTACGTGTCCACAACCACACAAACGTCCGTCCTGTACTCCCCACAACCGACGAACCGAATTACGTGTCCACCCCACCTCCTTCAACCTTCTCCCTCCACCCCTCCCTCCCCCTCACCCTCCTTCAACCTTCTCCACAACACACGCAGACGCAAATACCGTCTTCCGAGGAAAAGGGAAATGTGATTCTCCATTCAGATATTTCAGAATGTATTTTGGGATTAGATTCAACCCCAACACCTGGAGCTCTGATTATCCTCCTCACTGGATTTTAAAGCTTCTACATTATTTTTCTCTCTATTATTGGTTCCTTCCGGGACTGCAGGAACGAAACATGATCATATTACCCTTAATAGAAGAAATAGGAGAATGCGACAATGTGTGTAATAATATTGTGAAAAGTGCGTGTCCATTGTCCCACACAAACAAAAGAGGCACAGGTACGTACACAGAATACTTACACCAACTTGTCCAGGGGAAAATAACAGGGCCACAAGCATATCTATCCTTTTACATTATCTTAACTTGTATTTTAGAGAATAGAATTAGATTAATGAGACAACGTAGGCACAGACACAGAAAGAAACACGACAAATACACACACATGTATGTATGTATGTATGTATACACACACACACACACACACACACACACACACACACACACACACACACACATATATATATATATATATATATATATATATATATATATATATATATATATATATATATATATATATATATAGCCTTCCACATCCATATCCTGTATCCGAGAACCCTAGAGAGGATGGCACGATACAGCATCGCCGCCACGACTTCTTGCCAAAATTTTAAAATAAACTCAATCTCGAAACAACG
>NW_020870091.1:1643687-1646187 GCF_003789085.1 Penaeus vannamei | reverse complement strand
CAAATTGCCAAATGGTGAAGGCAGGTCAAGGTCTTTAATTACTATTTAAAGCCGCTAAAATTTCATCAGAGTTGGAAAACAAGGAAAGAAAAAGATATCTTGGAAAAGTTCCACTGCTGAAATATTCATTAACTACGCGAACCAAAAGATCATTATTGAACTAAGATATTTATGAAATTTCCTTAAAATGAAACTAGTAATTCAACAGTACCAATTAATAATGAGGGTGCGTAAAGTTATTCAATTACTGTATATATGGGCGTTAAAATTGAATCATGGTAAAAAAAAAATAAATAAATAAAATGAAAAATCTACTGTTGAAATATTTACCAATACCGTGAACCAAACGAAAAATTTTTTTTTCTTTTAATGAAATTTCCTCAAAATGAGATTGGTAATTCACAGCACAAATTGCCAGATAATGAGAGCATATCAAGTTCTTCAATTACTGCATCTATAGGCGTTATTTCATCATCATGGTAAAAAAAAAAAAAAAAAAAATAAAAATAAATAAATAAATAAATAATAAATAAAAATAAATAAAAATAAATAATAAATAAAATAAATAAATAAAAATAATATAAATAAAATAAATAATAAATAAATTAAATAAATAAATAAATAATAAAAAAATAAAAAGAAAGAAAAAGAAAATGAGATCTGGAAAACGCAAGAGCAAACCAAAGCCAAGGTCAGGGGGGTCCTTCTGGCAGACAAATTGGATCTGCCATAAACGGACGCTGAAAAAGCACATCGATTTGGCAACAGTTCACGAACCAAGGAAAGGCCTATCTCCGTTCGATACAAGAACGTGAGAGATCATAAAACAAACAAACAAACAATAAACGCAATCCATTTTAACCCTTTTGTGCTGGGATGGTAAGGTGTATATCTATCCTATCCAATGAGATTTTGGTTCATTAATTTTGTTTACAACATAAATAGCTCTACTAGTAGTTAACTTCGTCACCAAAGAGTCAACCACTAGTCCTATCTATCTCACCTGTTTATGTTTATTTACTATTATTAGTTTGATAGCATTATTGTAATCATAATGTCAGTGATAATAGTAATAGCACCGATTTTAATAGCATTAGAAGGTGAGATCAGGTGAGTTCTCGAATTGTCCTTCAGTGTCTAGCTGTGGAGTTATTTCTGTGAGACAAAATTCGTTGTGGATACTGCATATTCCAGCTGGGATTGCATAAAAGGAACAGTAATTGTAATGATAATGATGGTAATAGTAATTATAGTAGTAGTAATGATGATGATAATCATTATAATTATCACCATTATTGTTATTATTATTATGATTACCATCATTGTCATTATTATAGTAATAATGAAACCGATAATGTCTATCACTAAAGCTATTAGAAATATTGATATTATTATCACTACTATTACAGCCCCTATTCCAAGCCACCACATCAGATCACTAGCTTGAATGGTGACCCTAATGGTAAATTACCAATTTACGTCAGATATGTTATCATCAGGACTATTAGGCTGTCAGACTACCACTCTAAATCACCAGGCAGGCATCTTTAACCAGCTCGTGGCAACAGAGGATTCCACAGCTGCTTAGATCGCCCTCACCTGTTCACCACCACCCCTTGTCCCAAGCCTCAGCTGATAAGCCACGTCGAGAGCTGACAATAGTAATTGTATTCTTGTCGATTTTAATTTTCCGAAACGATTTGTCCCTGAGATTAATGAAAGCGTGGGCATATGTAGAAGTATTTGTTGTCTGTTTGTATCCGCAGCTATTTCCAGAGAGCAAATATAGCCGTCTGGTTTATATCATACTCTTGTGAGGCTTTCTGTATCATAGCATATGAATTTCTAATTATAGGCGGCGAATGCAGGTCTGTACGTGATCAAGCACAAATCACCCGAAGCAAAACGAAATTAAATTTAGGTGTTATTTCACAGTTGCAAAGATTCTGGATCCAATAGAGTATCCCAGTATATATTAATATATATTAATTCCATCCTTCTGAATCCCAGAACTTTGTATATTTGGAAATGATTTTCAAAGTGCGTTCATATATGTTAAGGTAAATACCAATAATTGAACGACACAGAAAATCGGACGCTGCTCTATTCTTGCGCAAAATGGAAAGAATAATAATGTCGAAGTATGTATGAATGTATATACATATATGCAGACATATACGTTAATATATATATATATATATATATATGTATATATGTATATATGCATACTAGTGAGTGAGTGTGTGTGTGTGTGTGTGTGTGTGTGTGTGTGTGTGTGTGTGTGTGTGTGTGTGTAATTAGTTGAATTGAATTAAATCAAATTATTGCGGGTATCTACCTTGTCCCTTCTCTTTCATCTTAACTTTTTCCTCTATTTGAACTATATATGAATTCTAGTTCTCCATACTGAGCTTAAGTTATTAAATATTAATGCAATGATCTTGTTATTTCTCTCCTTTAATTACCTTATTCTTCTAATTGGGATTAGCTTATGATCTGC
>NW_020870091.1:1626187-1628687 GCF_003789085.1 Penaeus vannamei | reverse complement strand
TCATTTCTAGTTGTGGTAACCAGAAATATGTATTAAATATGCACGATTTATATTATCAGTGTCGTTACAGTACAATTTTTCCAACATCATTACTTGATGATTTATGCAAAAAGTGGTATTTATATTAATATGGAAATACTTTTGATTTTGTAGGTCTCAAAGGTGTTGGTGTTTTGGTTATGTTCAGATTCTTGTTTTCTATCAGTATGGAAGTTATTTTTCTGTGAGGATTTCTGTCTATATTGTTTTAATAAACTATATATTGATTTAATATTTGATATTATTCGAGAGTTTTGTTGTTTCTCTAAATTATGAACATTTGTGTGCTTTATCGAAACGAATTAGTTTTTTTGTAATAACTTCCAAGACCACTGATAGATTTTCTTTTGGGCATCTTCATCGTGTATTTCATTAAAACCAATTAATTATTTCACCCATCAGTTTTGTCAACATTTCTTTATTCCTTTTTCTGCATTTTCCAGAGGACATGACTATTTTTTTTAAAATACATTTATAAATTTGCCTTAGCGTTAAATATATTTTCCCTCTCTTGCTGTATTATTTAGCAAATCATTCAACTGTTATAAAATAAATATAATATTTGATTGTGTAAGAACAAAGTAATATATATAATATATATATATATATATATATATATATATATATATATATATATATATATATATATATAGAGAGAGAGAGAGAGAGAGAGAGAGAGAGAGAGAGAGAGAGAGAGAGAAGAGAGAAGATAGAAGATAGAAGAGAGAGAGAGGAGAAAGAGAGAGAGAAGAGAGAGAGAGAGAGAGAGAGAGAGAGAGAGAGAGAGAGAGAGAGAGAGAGAGAGAAAGAGAAGAGAAGAGAGAGAATTTTAAGTTATTAGAAAGTTCAATTCAAACTGAGATTTTGATACATATTTTGTTGAATAATTCTACTTTACCAAATCTTAAAAGACATGGGTTATGCAAAGAAATAAAATTGATATTGGATTATTAGAACATTTGAAAGTGACTTTAATATTCAGTTGAATTGACGAGTAAAGTTGAGCTTATGATTGCTTTCATTTTGCGTTTATATGAAAGTTGTAGGATTCATAAATGAAGGTAAAGAACACTATTTGAAATCTTTGAATACTTAGAGAATACTGGAAGTTTATACTTTTGATAAATCTTATGTTGACAGATAGTGGAAGCATTATAAATAGCTGTAATAACAGAATGTTAAGGATACAGTATAAAGATTTGACCTTAACCTAAGATATGATTAATAATGCTCTCAACATTTTTATTTGATTAAGACCCTAGATGAAAAAAAAGATCATTCCTATTAAAAGGACAAAAATGTATTATTATCATCATTATCATTACCGATTCATTATTATTTTTTCATATCTTTCAATGCTGTCGAAATTATTTACATAATTTTGGATTTTACATCTTGTAAATATTTTATATATCATTTATTAATACTCTTTTTATTTTGTAATTATGAACTTTTGTATATGTACTAATATCTAGATACACAAGTCCATGCAAATTTCTAGTAATGATCGTTTGCAAAGTAATCAATGTTTTCGAGCTTCCAAACACTACATACTCTGTTTAACTAACGTCTTCTTGCTATGAATGCTATGTTGTGTTTAAACGTTTGTATTTTACGTAAATGAGTATTTTCGAACAGGAACAAGTAGGGAGAAAATGCATTAGGAAATGGAGTGGTATTTAGAGAAAGTGATATATCTATCTATCTATCTATATCTATCTGTCTATCTATCTCTATCTTCTATATCTATCTGTCTATCTATCTATATATCTATCTATCTATCTATCTATCTATTTATCTATGTATCTTTGTATTGATCTATGTATTTTCTCTGGACGTATTTGATAATTTGGGTTTATTTGTAAGTGGTGTTCAACCATTTCCTGTTCTGGTCGTTAAGATATAAGCGTAGCATTCGTCAAACATTTATGTATCTATCCAACCACCTATCCATCCATCCACCCTTCTATTCATCCACCCATTCATTCATCCGTCCATCTATTTATCTGTCATCCATCTGTTCAGTTTTTCAACCATCCATCCATTCATCCATCCATCCATCCATCCATCCATCCATCCATCCATCCATCCATCCATCCATCCATCCATCCACATATCCATCCATCCACACACCCATCCATCAACTACACATCTTTGTATATACAAAGAGGAATTCACTTGTAACATTTTTAAAAATCCACTTTAAAAAGCCACATAAACATTGTCTTTGAACAAACAGTTATTACATTTCTTGGAAAGACTATACCTTTTTTTCTAATAAGCAAATGAAAGAAAAAGACAAAGATATAACAAAAGAAAAACCGGTTTATTTTTGTTTTAATTTCGGACGTGTTGGCGTAAAATTGTTTGAAATGATTGTGACATTTTGAATTTAATGCTATCATTTAACCGGCGTTTGCTCCTGTTACAGTGTGCTATTTTCAGACCTCCATGCGCGTCC
>NW_020870091.1:1616187-1618687 GCF_003789085.1 Penaeus vannamei | reverse complement strand
AATATCTCCGTCCTTTACCTCCATGCATCTTTCCCCGATGTATAAATATAATGAAGCAGACACGGCTTGTGACTTTAACCTTTTTACGAACGAGGAAGAGACAACGTAAATACACGAGGGAGGTTAAGGAGCTAAAGGCCGAGGACACTGAAATATAAATCAGTCTGAGTGAATTCCCTTTGTTATAAGACTGACATTACAACTAAAGACGGTTTGGGTGGAGTGAATACGATGAATTTGGTGTTTACTCCTCATTTTATGACAAGGACTTGTTACACGTAGACTGGTACACTCCAGCATTATTATGACTATATATAGCATTCAATATAATAGGTATCAATAATATATAGAGATAGCATGAAACAGTAAGGACACGCGCACACACACACTGCAAGTCACTCACACACACAACACACTACAGCACACACACCGCACACAGGAAGGATCAGCGGCACGAGCAGCACACAACGCGACACAGGCACAGACGCATATATAGTAGTATATATAAATAATATTTGTGGGGAGGAGTGAATGAACGGGGGTGGATAGGATGAGTAAATAAATATATATATAAATCGAGGTTATATTATACATACTATATATATGTATATATTATATGTGGTAAGTGTTAGTGGTAGTGTGTGTGTGTGTGTGTGTGTGTGTGTGTGGTGTGTGTGTGTTTGCATATATATACGTGTATGTTAATATGTGTAAATATATACTATTAGTTATATTAGTATAGAGAGAGGTATATATATAATAGTATATAATATATATATAAGTATATATAGATACAGAGTATATATATTTGATACATATAATAATATAAGAGTAACATATATAGAAGGACTATAAACATAATAATATATAGAATAAATACATAATATATATATATATATATATATTATAGAGTAAGCTGTGTGGTGTGATGTGGTGTGTAGTGTGTGGTGTGTGTTGTGTGGTGTGTGTGTGGTGTGGTGGTGATGTGTGTGTGTTGTGTGTGTTTTGTATTAAGTGGGTGTTAGTCTTCTGTCCCTTCAGTTGTTCCTGTTGCACGCAATACCACGCATAACACGAATGAAATATATTAATATACCATATCATATGTTATATGCACACATACAGAACTGTATATATATATATAGATATATATATATATATAGTATATATAATATATATATATATAGTATATATATATAGAGTGGTGTGTGGGTGATGTGGTGTGTGGTGTGTGTGTTGTGTGTGTGTGGTGTGTTTGCGTGTGCGTATTATAAAGTGTATATATATATAAGCCACTGAAACATTTGCAGGAATAAGAAAATAAAATGCTTTGAAGGCAGAATTGCGCGCACAAACGGTGTGTTACTCGATTCCAACTGGCAAGAGGAGACTAATCTACGCTGCGATAAGCTAAGACCTATGCATTACGTAAGAATTTTAATTGATCTCTGTCTCGTGAAAGGGAGACTGGATTACTTATGAGAGATATGATAGATATAGAACTATATATTAATAATATCCTTAGTGCTAACGTCATACTTATCATATACCCTAATCTATTTATAAATGCAAGTGTATACCGCCATGTTATACTATATAGAGAACAAAGTAAAAATTATTGAATAGTTATAATGAATATACGATAAATTACAGTTATTAGAAGTTAATGATAACATATTATGTATCTCAGCGCTTAAATGGAAGAAATTTGAACTGTCAAGTTTATAATATTTATTCCTACCATAATGCTAGTCAGGTTGTCTCATAATTGTAATACGGTTTGTTTTTAATTGTCTCGGAATAGTGACGATAAAAGTATTACGGGTATTGACTACTTGATTTGAAATAAATAAAACAATCATAGTCATAACAAAACAAACACAGTAGTTAATTAATTCATGGTCTGAACATTTTCAAGATGTTGAATAATGTGTCTCTACTGTCGAAAATTATGTAATTACTTAATAAAAGTTGTAGTGTTTAGGATTTTTTTTTTGCGTATCAGTTTTACAAGGAGTAATTATATTGATTATTGTTAGTGAAATGATATTATATCTGAATTATTTGTTACTAATGTATCCTGTATTAGTCTGGTTGACACTTGCCAACCATTCAGCGCTAGCATATTATGGTTTTTACACTTCTTCAAGAAAAAAAATATTCACGCTTCATCTGTCATTGGTGAGAAATAAACTTGTTTATACTAGCTGTCATACGGTGCATGTGTTATTACATAGACTTGTCAATATCATTAAAAACAAGGTGACAAAAACCTATAATGAACGCCATTATCAACAGTCATTTATCCATAACATATAACCTACCCTTTCATGAATATTCTCAAAAAGAAATTTATAACGGTAGACCCACACTAACTTGCTTCACTCATTAATTATTCGTTCACTGTGTAGACTAGTCTTATAATTGAATTTAAATCTCTCTACATTCATATGTATGTATATATATAATATGTCTGGCTTACTCCTGTCCATATTGTCCT
>NW_020870091.1:1608687-1611187 GCF_003789085.1 Penaeus vannamei | reverse complement strand
CTCTTGAGACTATCGATTGAATTGTACTTTTGATAAATGATGATGGTAATGGTACAATAACGATAGTGATGTCATCATAAGACCTAAGAATAAGAATAAGCTCAATAGTGCTGACTATAACTAACCATCATTATCATCACTATCATAATCATGACCTTTAACATAATGATATATTGAGACAACGTTGATATTAAGATTAATAATGATATCGATACTACTACTGATACATTTAATAATGAATATGATGAAAAAAAATGAAGTTGATGGTGATAATGATGCAATGATAATGGTAATAATGATAATTTTAGAATAATGATAATGACAAAAAAACAATAACAATCATTATAATAATTGTAATAATGATAATTACTGATATCAATAATAAAAATGCCAGCAAAAATAACTTTAACAGCAATCATAATCAGTATAATACTACAATTAATTATGTCGATGATAACTATACACATTAATAAAAGAACATGGAAAGAATAAATAGGAATAATAACGATATTGGCAGTGATAGTGATGATAATGTTAATAGAAATAAGTAACAAATAAAATGGAAAATCTCACAAGTCACAAATAAAATGGAAAATCTCACAAAAACAATAGCATGATTCAAACAGCTAAAGTATTAGGATCCCATTAGAATTTCTCAAGCTTAAGCCCCATGGCGTTGTAGATTAAGAAGAAGAAACCCCAGATTTAATGCGTGTCCCAAAATTTGCAATAGGATAATATATTTTGCAATTTTCTCCAGCCAATGGACATGCGGTTTTAAGTCATTAAGAGGCAAGAGGCTTAACCAAAGTTTAAGCCTGGTGTGTGTGTGTGTGAGATATCTGTCCGTGTGTGATTAGTTAAAGTAATCCATCAGAAAACCACAAGGTGTGGATTATCTATATCTAAAGTAATCATTTTATATATATCCATATTCCATAGACGATCGTGTTTTCAAGAGATCCCGAGAGGTTATACCAAAGTTGTATCATTATGCTCATTCACATAACTTCATTATTTAATCAACAGGACTGATGACTTCAAGACACTAAGTACGTTCTATAAGAAGCAATATAAATGAATTCATGTTAGAGTTGTAAGACACCACTTCGATATTCAGATTACTACACTAAATGATATATGAATTTCGCGTGGTGCATGTAGGTTCACTGAGTAACTATTGAGGCGCAGTTTACATGGTCACCGTAATACAAAATGACGACAGAACAATGACACGGCATTCATGTCTGATGGTATACAGAAAAAAAAAATCCGACAAGTGATAATGATGCAGATCGACATGCTAATACGCTGAATAATAACACTGCAACACCCACATAATACAGTGCATTCGAAATGCAACCGCAGCAGCCAGTGGACAAGCCGCAGTGATTGTGAAAGTCAGCACCGCCAACCGAAGTTCAACAAAGGTCAAGGTCGATTTTGATGTGACCAGATATAAGTTATGTACGTAACAGAGGACCTCTTCTTCCCCCCAGACACCTCCTAGTCCTTACGAAATCTCGCCACTGTGACTAACTCAGCAACTTTTTAGTTACCAATAAAGTCTGTAAACATGTGTCAGTAGAAAACAAAACGGATTTTAGTTTTGATGATTATGGAGGCATGGTGTATGAGTTGTACCCAGTAGATGTCATTAACGAAAGGTAATAAATTTAAATTTTCATCCAATATGCTGATAGAATTCATAAGATGAAGATCTTTTCCGTGTCCTGCTGTCAACATCTTTTCCTTTTTACTGTGAGTGTGTCTGTCTATTAAAACTTAGAATATTATTTTATTGTTGTTAGACATTAAAGTAATCATAGAAAAAGCTGCAAACCTTTCTCTATACACACATGTGTACTTAAGGATAGCAATGAAATTTCCATGGTAAAGTCAGGAGCAGGATAAGGTAACATTATACAGGTTATTTATTATTTATGATTCTAACACAACGGTAATTGCAGGACAAGCGGAAAGTGTGGATCAGGACGGAGTGAACTGATACACCTGTTCAAGAATATCTCTCTCTTGGCAGCAGCTGAATTGGCCTTCATCAAGCGCAAGTACCGCTGGGTCATCAAATAACTCGAACGCAATCATTTTGAAATCGTGGAATACAAAACTACATATTACTTATTGACAAATCTTTTCGGCATATTTGGAGGGTAAGCAAAGCTCTGAACAAAATATAACATAGGGTATACGATATAAGACGAATATTTTCTGTATGAGAGCGAGAATGAGAACACGCATCCTCACAAGCAAATAGAATTGAAACTAAATCTTTGATTAGCAACTATGCACCTCCATTTTGTTTATTGTTATTGCATCTACTTTAATAAAACCAGTGAGATCGTTATTGAGCGATAAAGGACATGAAACCTTTAAAATAAATAATTAATTTCTTATAATGGTACAAAAATACATTAAATAATAATATTTTGAAGGTATGATACGCCATCAATTATGAAACACGATTTATTTTTTCTGCTGT